>JMRO03000127.1:0-159927 GCA_000743665.3 Scytalidium sp. 3C | reverse complement strand
AGAGTCGAAGAAAGTACCAATCAGGAGCTCTATGAGACTCCAAGACCCATGTTTGTTCTCATTGAAAGCCCACCGTGGGTCTGCACTATCAAGATACCGCGGTTTAACACCACGTTTTGCAACCGCTCGGTGCCATGTGCAAGCTACACCGTGACTAACACATGTGATGCATTGCGGAGAACTACTTTGATTTGGTTGAATCCTGCATCGCCGACCCCTGCGATGACAGAAATCGCAAGCCCTCGTAGCGCGCTGCTGCTTTGGTGTAGAATAGTTGCTCGGTGTGGCCATAGAATAGTGTAGAAGCCAAGAAGCACAGTGGTCAATATTTCACAGGATATTGATGCTTCTAGGGGTAATTGTGCAAGGTCACAATAGATGGAGAACTACATCTGCAAATGAGGAAGAGAGAATTTAGGTGGGAGCTCTGCTAGTCATAGGTTCGGTAGCTCCTCGTTCACGGTGGCGCATAATTAGTGTTATCGCCGCGTGGATCCATCAGCCAGTCTCAGCGGTCTTTTTCTGCCTGAGGAGATTTCGATCCACCATCGATTGGAGGATGGGTCGGCATATCCTCTAAAAGAAACATAATCTGGATCTGAGGTATATAGTCTAACGTAATAATGCCGATAAATTCGAGTTTGTGTATCTATTAGATATTCTGGTAAAATTCAATATCATTTAAAGGTAGCCTGGATCTTAGATTTGACGGTCTGAACCATTGCGAAATGCTCTCTCTACAAATTAAAGAATATGCGAACCTTCATCACTTCATTAGTGAATAATTCTTTTGATAATTCTATCTGTTGATGTTGAGTATCTGGGTTACCCAGCCCGAAACCAAGCGAAGTACATAGTCTCTCTGTGTCTGTCAAGCTAGTAGTCGCACTACGGTGTGGGGTATTACGGCAAACGAGAAGTTTTCCAGATCTTGTCGCCCCATCCAAGGACATACATATATCAGCACATAACATGCTCTATAGGCGGCTCTCTTAGGTTGGAACAACCAGTACTGTCTATATGTAGGGACCTTATCCGCAGTCATGAGACCTGCCAAGGCGTGTTTACAATGCAGAAATGGAAAACGTCGGTGTGATCAAATCGAGAACAAGATAGCATGTGAGCAATGTAGTCGGAGAAATTTATCTTGTTCGTATATTGCATCATATATTGGCCCCCTACCAAGTTCACCTGTTGCCTTCATACAGTCCTCAACTGCTCTCGCTGTCGGTAGGGAGGAAGAGGTCTCTTTGCTAGTGAACCTCTACTTCAAATTCATGCACGACAAGCCACACACTCTTTTTCACGAGCCTTCATTTAGATCAAGCGTTGATAATGGAACTGTTTCGAGGCACGTATTATTGAGCATGATGGGACTATCTGCACGGTAAGGCAAAGCCCATTCACGAGCATGAATCTTTTCCCTGAAGTCGAGATTTATATCGGAACTAGGTTCGCTGAAGATCCCGTGATACGAACTCGTGGCCCAGTGTATGCAGCAGAAGCTAAAAAGGCCTTGAAGGACAACCTCGAGCACGTTTGTATTGAGAATATCCAGGCGTGCGTCCTTATTGGAAACATCTGCCTAGGTGATTCTGATCCAGATGCTGAATCTTTATACTTCGGTAAACTATTCCAACGTCTGAAAATTACCTCCTGCTCACTAGTTTATCAAGTACTTGCTAATCGGATGGCTCAAATTTTGAAACTTGGGACCGTCATTGATGCTGACAACGGAATTACAAGAGAGACAAAATTGCGAATATGGTGGACTTGCTTCATAATTGATACATGGGCGAGTGGCGGCTCAAACTTGTCTCGCCAATTCAAGCTTCAACCAAGGCGGCCACGGGTTCCGATGGACGAGACTGCTTTCTTTGAAATGAAACCTGGAGAACCTGATCTAGCACCTACGCAATGGAAGCCCGGCTTGTGGGGCTATATGGTGAAGCTAGTTGCAATATACGCGCGGATCCAAGATTTGAACATATACCTCGCTGAAACTGCCGAATGGGATGAGGATTCAATCGAGGATGCGGTTCGAGGTCTCGCTGTTGAGCTTGACACTTTTGAGAAGTCTCTGCGGCCAAACATGAATTACTCTACAGCTAATCTCGCATCACATATTGGCCGCGGCCTTGGAAGAACATTTATTGCGTTACATCTAGGTTATCATCATTACTGTACACTTTTATTTTACCAGTATCTGGACCAGCATCGCCCTCCATCTAGAAATGGGAAAGAGTATGCCAACCGCTGCAAACTCCATGCCAAGATTTTCTGCGACATATTAAAAGCATCGCGTGAAGAGAGAGGAGCGGAGGCATTATACAACATTGTGGGTCATATTACAGTGGTCTCATCTTCAGTTTTGCTTCATTCATATTTATTTGGAAATGCGGAAGAACTTCCGGATATAAGACGCCGCCTTGAGTCTAATTTCGAATCACTTGTGCAATTACGGGGATATTGGTCAAGTGTTGAGCTAATGGTAAAGCCCGATTCATGAGAACATGAAGTTTGCCTACTCATTCACAGTGAGACAGATAAATAGACTGGTTGTATTCCAAAATAGCTGCTTGAGGCAGGTAAGCAGTAACACTCATCGGTTCGATAGGTGGATGGTCAAGTTCTTATTAGAGCACGCTCTTACACTGGATGAGGAAAGGGATGACTTTCTTCACCAAGGGCAAGAGTCAGAATCCCCATTAACGATGGAAGGGGCACATCTTGAACGAAGTCGGATCACGCAAAGTATCATCGCAGATATACAGAATATCGATGGCTGTCAGTGAAATTCTGGATCATCGGGACAATCTAGCTCCTGTCTCAATAATTATTTCATATTTTTCAATCTCATTGTGCCGAAGAAGTTTCAGTTCAGATTAATGTTGTTAATGCCGAGGATCGGGAGGAACATAGCATACCCCTGCTTTACAGGAATTTGTGAGGAGATTTTAGGGCCGGTTTTGACGAATGTTCATTGGCCAAGAATACTAGCACCGGAGTATACAGCCCCCTGCAACTGTAGATTTGCCTCCAAATTCCGCCCTCCACATCAGCCGTTTAATGTAAGAGCGCACGCCAGGATATGCATTTCGGTGAGCATCAGTTACCAAAAAGTGATACATCCTCACGCCACGATGACATTGATTCGGGTGGAACGGGGTAATAGCTACCGAGAAGCCAACGCGGAGTAACAGTCGACCACCCTAGCTGATAGCCAGGGGAATGAATGACCAGGTACTTTATCCTTCTCCAACTGGTGCGAGCCTGTGTATCTTGGAGGTCACTGAGTATGGCGGACACAAGTTTTCAGGTAGTCAACGTGCAATTTGAGCATTTCCTGCCCCAGAATACCCTGGGAGTGTCAGAGACACAACCACGACTTTCCTGGAGGTTTGCCAATGTGCCAGATTCCTTCCAGCAATGTGCTTATGAAATTGAAATCTGTGAGGAATGCTTGCCGTCGAAAAGGTCGCTTCTATTGTCAACAATTGTCGACTCCGATTCATCAAGACTTGTTCCCTGGCCGCACAAAACGCCTCTTCGCAGCCGCCAGAAGATTCTCGCTCGTGTCAGAGCCTGGGGAACCGATTGTGGTCCTTCCCCTTGGAGCAGCCCAGCTGTCCTTGAGACAGGATTGCTGGATCGAAAGGCTTGGTATTGCAAAAGAATCAGGGCGTCGGGAGACCACGATACACGCCGCCCGCAGCCCGAGACGCTCTTTCGCAGGGAGTTTTCTGCCCCCCGGAGCGTCGCCTACGCAAGATTGTACATCGCAGTTCAGGGAGTATATGAAGTGGAAATCAATGGCCAAGTAGTTGGGGATCATTTCATGGCCCCTGGATGGACAAACTACAACAACAGAATACATTTTCAAACTTTCGATGTAACCACTCTGCTGTCCAGTAATTCAGACCAAAACTGCATTGGCATTCGCGTTGCAGAGGGTTGGTTTTCGGGCCGCCTTGCCTTTGATGGGGGCCGTCGGAATATTTGGGGTGAGCATACAGCGGTCATGGCACAGCTTGAACTCATATCCGATGACGGTTCTCGTACCAGCGTTTGTTCGGACGAGACATGGCTATCTGCTTCAGGCCCAATCCAGCGGACAGAAATCTATGACGGAGAAAAGTACGACGCAAACCTGGAAATTCCATCTTGGTCACAAGCTGGCCATATGGGTGAGCTAGTCAAACGTCGATGGCAGAAAGTTACAGTGATGGCTTCACTGCCCGCTTCGGTGGAATTGGTTGCTAGTATCAAGGAGCCGGTCCGACGTATTGAAACTGTCAAGCCTGTTCAGATATTTAGGACTCCTTCTGGAAAGATAGTTGTTGATTTCGGACAGAATTTAGTGGGCTATACACGGATTAAAAATATTCATGGGAAGAGAGGTGATAAAATTACATTGAGCCACACCGAGGTCTTGGAAAATGGCGAAATCGGAAAACGGCCTTTGCGCATCTGTGATGCAGTGGATGAATACACCCTCAAAGGCGCGAAAGGTGGCGAAAGGTGGGAACCTAAGTTCACATTTCACGGTTTCCGATATTGTCAAGTTGATGGGTGGTCACTAAGCGACGCGGAACTTCAGAGCTCGATTGAGGCTGTCGTATGCCATACCGATATGGAGCCAACAGGGGAATTTACGTGCTCGAACACAATGCTCAATAAGCTCTATTCAAACGCGGTTTGGAGCATGCGCGGTAATTTTCTTTCCATACCAACCGATTGTCCGCAACGTGATGAAAGACTCGGATGGACTGGAGATATTGCTCTGTTCGCGCCAACTGCCATAAGAATATTTGGCTGTTATGGTATGCTCAAGGACTGGTTGGTTGACGTTGCATATGAGCAAAACTTACGTGGTGGAATTCCCACTTTCGTCACCCCAGACATTCTGCAAGAGGCAAGATTCTGGGGGAAGGTATGGCCTTGTGCCATATGGCATGATGTGACAATTCTAGCCCCCTGGGCATTGTATGAAGCATCAGGAGACTCTGCCATTCTAGAAGTGCAGTATCCTAGTATGACTAGCTGGCTTGCCGCCATCCCGAGGAATCTACCGCGGAAGAAGATACTGTGGGACCCTGATTATTTTCAGCTAGGCGTATGTATTCTTTTGACATCTGCAATCCGTTCAAATGCTCTTTATAACATTCGATTAGGACTGGCTTGATCCAACCACATCCCCCGAAGACCCATCAAAAGCTCAAACGGATTCGGTCCTCGTAGCCAACGCGTTTCTGATCAAATCCCTTGAACTCATTGTTCGAATTGCTAAGATATTAAGAAAAGAGGGAGATGTAAAGAAGTACGCAGAAGAGACAAGCATGGCACGCCAACAGTTCATTGATGAGTATATAACTGCCAACGGTCGTATGGTATCAGACTCACAGACTGCTTATGCCCTTGCCATCTGCTTTGACCTATATTCCAACAGCGATCAGAAACTGTATGCTGGCGAGAGGCTAGCTTTTATTGTTCGACGAAACGATTTCAGGATTGGCACCGGATTTGCGGGGACACCGTATATCTGCGAAGCACTTTTTCAGACAAATCAGGCCCAAGTAGCATATGCCATGCTGCTCAATGAACAATGTCCTTCTTGGCTATATCCAATAACTATGGGGGCGACAACAATGTGGGAAAGATGGGACAGCATGCTCCCGGACGGCTCCATAAATCCAGGAGAGATGACCTCGTTCAACCATTTCTGTTTTGGTACTGTAGCAAAGTTTCTACAAGAACGGTTAGCTGGGCTACAGTGCTTAGAGGCAGGGTGGAAGAAGATCCGGGCCGCCCCAGCATTGGGAGCAAATTTGACAAGTGCAAAAACAAGTCATTTGACACCTTATGGGCGTACAGCGTGTTCTTGGCAAATTAAAGATGACCAAATAGATATTGAAGTAGTGGTTCCACCGACAGTCAGCATGGAAGTCATTCTTCCGTATAGCACCGGCATTGAGAAAGTAGTTGTGGGTGCCGGTACATGGGAGTTTTCAGGACCTTGCAAACACGACGAGTACCTCATCAATCCTATTCCTGCATACGCGTAGATTAAAAGACCTTTCGCGTAGAAGAGAGTTTGATCTGAAGTTGCGAATTCTAGATAGATTAGAAAGATGATAGGTCTCCATTGACAGGGCATTCGAAGTCCTCCACGGCAATACTGTCATTCCTTCTCATGTGGGGCTCGTTCGCTTTCGTGATGACTAAAGCCAACTTGAAGAAGGCTCGGTATCCTCATGAGCGAACACAGATCTTAGGGCCAACTATTGCACACTGCCAATATGAAATAGACGACACTCATACCATTGACTTCCGTATTTCGAGGAGATGGGCTCCATAGACGTGGACTTCCGAGAATGCACCGCGGTGAAAGTTCGGCAGACAGTGAGAAAGGACTTTGCTAGCGTTTGCATCAGAGCAATAAACGTAACTGTCGTAGTGCTGGGTAAAACATGGCGCCGGCACATGGCGTAACTCTCTGGGGCGTGGTATGCGAAGCCAAGTTCACTTCGGCTCATTGCCCACCGACCCCCTACGCCGCATCAGCTCGTCGAGGTCAATCCCCGCACTGGGTTGCCCGACCCCCGGGGCCTGGACCTGGGGCAAATCGGCACCGGAGATCTGCCCCTATTTAAACTAAAACATATAAATCAATCATGTCTCTCGCTTTTGTCGCCATTAATTCTCAGCACTGCCTATTTCTGACATCGTTTACTTCGTCACCAGAAACACACTGCGCAAATATTGGATTCTCGCCTCTGTTATCCTAAGATCCTGCTTCCTCGATTCATCTCATCTCCCCTAAGCCTGTTATGGAGATCAAACACGTGGAGCCCTCACATGCGGAAAACGCAGAGAAGACACCTGCTTTGGCTGAAATTCGTGGACGAGCAATCCAGCAGCAGGAGCACAATCGAACTTATTGGCAGACTCTGCGGAAGGACCCGCGACTGCTCTTCTGGATCGGCGTCATGCTCTGGACTCTAATCGTTCGAGGGTTTGAAAACCAGTCGTCCGGCTCCGTCATCAGTATCCCCGAATTTAAACAACGATTCGGCCAGCCAGAGGCAGGCAGTTACTTTATCTCCACCAAATGGCAGTCGGCCCTGAGCGGAGGGTCAAATGCATTCGCTATTATAGGCTCCGTTGCCGCATCCTACTTCACTGACCTCGTCGGTGCGAAACCAGTGGTGCTGGTAGCTGCAGCTATCAACCTAGCTTCTGTCGGAATTGAGTTCGCTTCAACCTCCATTGGCATGTTCTTTGCTGGCAAGATGATGAACTTTGTGGCCATCGGGGCTTTTCTCAACGTCTGCACCTCATATGTCTCGGATATCTCACCGCTAGCAATTAGAGCATCTGTCATTGGCTTCTGCAATCTTTCTCAATGTATTGGACCCTTTGTATCAGCAATAATGTCCTATTATACAGCTCAATGGAATAACGACTGGTCATGGAGATCTCTCATTTGTGCACAGTGGGGATTCGCCGCGGTAGGTCTCTGTGCGCAGATCTTTATGCCGGAGTCTCCCGTCTATCTAGTCAAGAAGGGTAAGATGACCGCCGCTCGGAATGCTTTGGGCCGCCTCTACTCTGATCCCCATGATGCCGACGGACATTTAGAGCGGATTAAACTTACCCTCGAGGAGGCTGGAAGCCAAGAGATGGGGTCCTATCTTGATTGCTTTAAAGGCACTAACTTGCGCCGAACTATGATCGCAATCCTGGTTTTCTTGGCCGAAGCAATGTCTGGGCTGGGATTTATCTCCAACTATGGATCCTTAATGTACCAATACCTGGGTATTAGCGATAGAGAGTCGTTTTTGATCCAGATTGGAGCGCAGATTCTATCGATGTCTGGTGCCACCATCTCTTTCCTTGTCGGAGATTTCTTTGGGCGTCGGCCTATGTTCATTGGTGGCTGTATCGGTTTGACTCTTCTTCTCTTATGCATGGGAATTGCTGGGTCCGTCGATACAACTGCTGCAACGACTGCTGCTGTGGGATTCTATACCATGTTCAACTTTTTCTACAACGCTGGCGTGGGATCTAACGTCTACGCAATAACTGGTGAAATACCTACCTCAGCTTTACGCGCGAAGACGATCGCCATTGCCTTGTCAGTCTCCGCTGCAGCAAATACGATGTGGTCGTTCGTTTCACCTTACATGTTCAACCCAGGATATGGCGACCTCAAGGCGAAGATTGGATTTGTCTTTGGAGCATTTATGGTGATATGGGTATTCCTGGCGTATTTCTTTGTTCCGGAAACTCGTCTTCGAACCTATGAAGAGTTGGATGAACTGTTTATGAACCGGGTTCCTACTCGTGAATTCCGCAAATATGTAACACTGGCTGAGAGGCGTGCTGCAGAAGCCTATAGCGTGGAAAAGAAAGGTTTAGAAGCTGATGAGGTATGATCAACCCTGTGAGTTGAGCTTCAATGTCGCTTCGACACCTTTCATCTTCTGTACTCTTATTTGGTGGATTGACATTAAGCGCAAGAAATATCTATCTAGCTCTGCAATATATTTTTGAGGGCTACCAAACTTGACCAAATATGTCTTGACCAAATATGTGAGATATCCTAGCTTCACGTAAAACATTCACCAGATGTACCGGAAAACAGGTGATCTGTCTCCCAACTCTGCTATGTCATCCTCCGTGTACTCTTGTCCAACCCACTCCGCATTCAATCTGTCGCGTTTTCGATTAATTTCTCGATAAATGATCGTGAGCAATATGACCGCTACCATGCCCATAGCCGCAAATCCCAGGGAGCACCCAAAGCCCGCGGGATAAGAAGGCGCCTCGCTCGCAACGTAGATGTAGGAGCCGCCAATGGAGCCAACATTGCACAAGCCAAATGCCCACGCCAGACCAATGGCACGTTTAGCAGGACCGGCAAGGTTGTTGCTAATCCATGCGCTGCAGCCTGGAACTACTGGGTACAAGCCGATGCATACAAGAATAACAGCAAAAAAGCAGACGCCGATATGATCACTTATTTTTGGGGCCAATGGAAATAAAATAGCAAACCCGATAATGACACATATCTGATAAATCAGTCAGTTCTAAAGGAGGAAGAAATTGGGATCGAGGGTTCCTTGCCTGGGCAATCAGTAAAAAGTAGGCTCGACGACGGAATCTGTCTGAGAGGCGGCCAAATATGTACGCGCTTACTCCGCCACAAAAATATGGTGGAATTGTCCTAGATACAGTCAAACAGTCTATTTCAACATAGTGAAAGCGTTGACTAACATTAGTTGCGCGTTGCTGGACGTGAATCCCATGTTCTTGATAATCTGCGGCATGGTAAATACCATTCCGTAGAGGGGGACGGTATTTGACCAGAATACAAGCATCATCAGCCAAATTTGCCAGTCAGTAAGAACATTAAAAAGGAGCTTCCACGAAAATCTATGACCAGTAGTGTTGCTAGCTCTACCACCATCTTGAACCATTATACGCAGGCAGCAATATTCTCGCTCCTCTTCAGTCAACCATTTGCACGGTTTGTCGGGGGTATCAATCAGTAAGTACAAGACTAGAACTCCGATGACAACAGTGGCAATGCCTTCGATTAAAAAAATCCATCTAAGTGTATGATTAATATGATTCACATGGATATTTTGAAGAGCTTACCTCCATCCTGCGTAGCCACCGACCCCGTCCATCTTGGCCAGGGCATATGCCAAGAGACCAGAAAATGCACCAGAAACAGCTGCACCAGTATAGTATATTCCCACTCTTGCCGATAATTCGAATTTTGTATACCCTTAAGCATGTGAGCCCCAGTAGGTAGACACTTTTCTAGGGGTATAGATTCAAATTCGTACATTTGCTCATGATCAAGACTGCAGCAGGAAAAAAGCCTTGCAAATTCAGTCAGTGAACCGGGTAGTCAGTTGAGGGTGATGCTGCATACCAGATTCTAGAATACCTATGAGGAGCCGAAGACCTACAAGACTAGCATAATTCTTTACCACCCCATGCTGAATCGTTCAGTGAGCTACCCAGGCTGCGAATGTTTCAAGACAAGAATGAAATTACCATAGTCATTACAATACCCCAACAGGTGCAAATCATTCCAACCCATAGTGAAGGCCTGTTCGTGAAATAACGCTCCAGTATCCAGTTGCTAGGGACCCCTTGTTCGGAATAAGCTCCCAGGTATTTCAAGCACGACCTCAATACGAAACGAACATACCGAATGTGATATAGGTTACAAAGAAAAGAGATGACATGGTATTATATTGTACTCCCGTCATGCTCAAGTCTTCAAGCATACCCTTATGAAATATCAGCTGAGTCATAAATATGATATGGACTCATATCACTTGCCTCTATTTTAGCATTCGCAATGTTGGAGCGGTCCAAGTAAGCAAGCACTACCCAAAACTATTAGACTAGCCTGTCCTCCAGAAGTGGGTGGGCCATACTCACAGTAAAGAAGAACCAGAACGGGAGGCAACCTGAAGTCAATTTTGCGTAGGATGGCCTTTCTCTTTTCCTGGGGGAAGCCCTCAACGAATTGCACATCAGCATCGGGCTGCTTTCCCTCTGTGTAGTCATCATGCTGCACTTCCTGTTTTGTTTCAATCATAACATCAAGCATTTCTGGAGTATGGGAATGAAGGGTGCAGCCTTCCATTTTGATTTGGGAAAAATTTGGTCAAATCACAGTAGTGATGGGGTCGCCCTACTTTCGTAATTAGAACTGCAGTTACGAGGCAGGAAACGACGGTCGGAAATCGCTACTCTTTATACTGCCAACCCTTATTCTATGTCTATCCATCAGTGCCATTAGAGTCTCCTTCGGATACTTGCTGGCTATTGGTCAATTAATCCTGGTCAAGCGGGGAACCCCGTGGGGTAAGCCGTGCTAAGTGATATCGGGTTGATAATTCGTGAGGAATGTGACCGAAAATATCCGATCCCACTCTCCAACGCTTGATTGAGAATGGGGGTTAACGATTGCTCGGCAAGTGACCTGAATATTAACCCTCAAACGTCACCTCATATCGGCTACTCGTGGATGCTAAGATGACCATTGGCTGTAGTGTTGTCAAGTTTCCTCTCAGTAATAAATATCAGACAGCCTACCACAGTAGATATTCAGCCACTCCTTTCGCGACTTTTTAGCCATAAAATACTGGCGGCCTCGTCCTTTCCTTGCTGGACTACACGACAGACATCACGGACATCATCTGGTTCGACTAGAAATATGGAGGCTCTGCTCGGCCCCCTTCAAACTCTCCAACAGCCCTCAGCGCTGGCTGTACTTGAGTATTCTCTACTGCTTATTTTAGCCACAATCATCGGTAAACCCTGGTTCCAGCTCAGAAAAGCAAAATACAATGGCATCTAATATTGAGGCGGATTCTGCAGGTGTCTGCTGGACTTACCGCAACAGAGGGTTCGGGGCGTCATCATCTGCAAATTCTAAATGGATCCCCGGCCCAAAAGGGAAGCCCTTTAAAGGGAATATTCAGGATCTCCAAACAAACGGAGCTGCTAGCTGTAAAGCCTGGTATTCTCTCTACCAGCGGTACGGACCAGCCTACGAGATGACGATTCCTTTCTTCCGCCTTCATATAATTAACCACCCAACTTATCTCGAGCACATTCAGAAGCACAACAGCAAGAATTATATACGAGGCGCATTCACACGTAACGTCTTCGGGCCACTTCATCGAACAGGTATCTTTGTTTCTGATGGTAAAGAATGGTATTTTCAGCGCAAGGCAGCGACACGAGCATTTAGCAAGCGAAATTTTGAGACTCACATTACTCAGTCCCTTCATCATTGGCTTGATATTCTGATGAAACTCCTGACCAACCTGGCCAAGGAGGATAAAGAGTTTGATTTTCAGGCACTGATGGGACGTTTCATGTTCTGTCTCTTTCTTGGAATTGCGTTTCACGAAAATGAACTCGGTTTGGATATCCTATCCGAGGACCCAGAGAGCCTCAGGTCAACCCCAGAATACATAGAATCATATGACCAAGCCACACTTAGTGCGTTATTCTCTCTTTATCTTGAAATAATTTACGATATCTAATACTTCTCTGTGACAGTGTTCGACCGGCGGAGGCGCGACCCTCTGTGGAGGATCACCGAATTACTATCCGGTGAGAATAAGGTCACCATGAAAGCTGTGAACTTATTCTACAAACAGATAGATGGTCTCATACAGAAACGTCTTGATGCTATGGAAAATGGATATTGTCCTAACCCGAACGCTGGAGTTGACCTCCTAGATATGTTTATAGAGTCGACAACGGATCGATATAAATTAGGTGGAATGGTGTTCTCGTTCCTATCGGCAGGTCGTAAGTTATAGAAGATCGAGTACGTGCTCCATGCTCACCATATCATGTGCACAGGCGATACGACAGCGTTCACTACCTCATGGCTCATGAAAGAGATCCATCACAAGGACAACCAACATCTTGATGCTGTACACAAGATTCGATCTGAAGCCGAGAAGCTTGGCTTCAGCAAAGATTATCTTCGTTATGGCGATGCATCGGTATGTCAAAATCTAAGTGCTAGACGAATGGTTTGATTCATTTGTTTGATTTAATTACCTTTAGAAAATGCGATTCATGAATGCTATGTGGGATGAGACTGCTCGCCTTGACACTGTCTCTCCAGCCGGTCAAATGGAAGCAGCAAAGGACGACGTCCTTCCTGCAGTGCCTGAGCTCAACCTACCTCCACGATATGTTAAGAAGTATGCGCCACTATCACTTTTGATAGGATCTGAGCTAATGCTAGTCAACCTTGAATAGAGGCGATGTTGTCAGCTATCAAAACTATGTTCTCTCCCGGATGCCAGAAGTGTGGGGGAAGGATGCTCACGTCTTCAACCCGTACCGATGGTTCAATGAGCAGGGAGAAAGCATTTCCTATGGGCCCTTCAGTGAGTGGACGCTCTGGCTCCTTTTGGCGAATTATGGAAGTATCGAGATTATTTACGATATAATGCGTAGAATATCATTCCTGGAATGCCGGGCCGCGCAGCTGTCTGGGACGTGCGCTCGCTACGTATGAGGGCATTGCCATCACCACGGCGATTCTTCAACGGTTTGATATCATCCTCTCAGACAGTAGTAAGGTATATGAGCCGCTTGCCGCCCTGAACATGGTAAGTCGTTATTCCTTCCAGCATCGAACCAGTGGACGCTGATTAAATGCTACTCGACAGGGAATCAGAGGCGGAGTCCCCATGAAGGTGAGGGAGAGAATTCCAAAAACACCAATATCCAAATAGGATCCTGGATGGTTAGAACTACCCTCTGTTGCCAACATATCTAGTCTGCAGTTTCATCGTCCTTATCTGTTTGTCCTTGGAGATTCGTACATCTGAAAATTCAGGGAAACCCGCTTTCGGACTTCGATAACGCCAGGATGAATAGCGAACCACGTTGATTATTGGAATTGCATTGTATAGAGCTTAGGTTAAAATAAAGAAACGCAAATATAAAATGATACTCAGATCAAATACTTATGTGTTTATCTTTTGCCAAATTTGATGAAAAGTCTAATTGAGGAATAGTGAGTTCGCTCATATGTATAACGGGCCAATGGATACCTCTTTGAAATATCGTCGTTGGAGTTTTTGGTAAAAGCTGATATCTTGCGCAGCGGTCACGAGTCCGCACAGGGAGGAACCTCGTTCTAATGGAGATGTCGAAAGTTGTTCCCTGTTTATTGACGACGTGTGATATTGAAACACATTCAAATAAACTGCTTGAAACGATATCGTATTGGTTTGCCGTACAAAGATATTTAATTGTAAACATGCGTAAAAGGAGACGATTAGAAATCTTCAGTTTCTGCATGGCATTCCTAACAAGATGTCCCTCCTACTGCTCTTATTCCGTCCATTCTCTAGCTACGCAAATTATCATGACGCGTCCAAATATTGTTTCTAATGCTATCAACCACTTGGTATGAATTGTCAGACTTTCAAGCCTGAGACACTTCTATCTGAACTGCTTCATCCGATTGTTTTTCACAGATTTCTCTTGTTCCTGCAAATATATCGTCAACTTGCTCTAATGTTCTATTACCTGTCTCTGGGCAGAGAAACCACCTATATTATTTTTGTCAGTGGCGAGAAATAATTGATTATGAGTTGCCGCAAACGGGAAGATAATTTATCCATTGACTTACACGAAAGCACATCCTACCAGGTCACCAGCCAAGATCCACAAGTACAGCTTCCATCCAACATTTGAGATTCCAATTGGTGCAGCAAAGACGGTCAAGAAGCTGGATAGCCATTCTCCAAAACTAGCAAAAGATGCTCCAATATGTCGATAATGTAACGGAGATATCTCAATAGCGTATAACCAGATGATTCCCTGCCATGAATAGCCGAAAATAAAAATGAAGATAAAGATGAAAGCTACGGATGTCCACCGCGTCGCATTATTTTGATGCGGAAGAGCTATCATGATGATAAAGAGAAGAAGCGAAATGGTGAGGGCAATGGCTCCCCAGAACATGATTGACCGACGACCCCATCTCTCAATGGTAAAGTATAGAGGAACTGTACCTGTATCAATTTGTCAGCAAATATAAATCATTAAAATAATTAATTATATTAAACGCATAAGATGTCAAGATAAGTGAAATTGGAACGATTACCCAAAGCAAAGCAGGTATTCATAACACCAGATAAGAGAGTTACCAACTCAGGTGAGATTCCTGTATCACCTAAGATGATTGTAGAGTAATACACTATAACATTTACACTATAGCGAATTAGATGTTTAATTTCAGCATGAAGAAGCAGTATAGATGAACGGACCCCATCCATTCTCTAATAAACGTAATCCAGAAGCACATTGATAATCTCCGGATAATTCGAAATCGCGTTTTATCAATAATACCCATGGTCAAAAACTGTTGCCAACGGAAGGATGCATCAGCTTCAAGCTCCATCTGGATCACTGTGAAAATTTCTCGTTTAATTTCTTGAACTTGTGGATCACTGATAGACTTGTCAAAGAGACGGCATAGAGCTGCATCCCCCTCCTCGATGCTTGAGAGTATTAGCAATAGAATAACCAGATCCTGGAGCTAGACATGCCGATTTTTCGTATAATACCAACGCGGGGTATCTGGTAGAAAGAACATGAATGACCCGCTAGTAATGGCAAATACGCATTGTAGTGCAATTGGAACCCGCCAGGAAGCCTGATCGTTCATCTTTGTAAACCCATAATCACTGTTAAGCACAATCAACTACACATCCCCCGAACCAGAGAGGGGAACAAACTGACATCCAGTAAGCTATAGGTACCCCACTCTATGAGCATCAATCATTTCGTTAGCGCGCTGTTCATCAACTGCATTTAGGCGCAACTCACGATTAACACA
Source organism: Scytalidium sp. 3C (assembly GCA_000743665.3). Taxonomy (NCBI): domain Eukaryota; kingdom Fungi; phylum Ascomycota; class Leotiomycetes; genus Scytalidium; species Scytalidium sp. 3C. Next base: position 144,512 of record JMRO03000127.1, on the reverse strand, counting down.
ATTCCATTCAGAGCCGCAGTTGGCCCACGATCATTCTTCGTTATGCCAGTCTCGGCAAGATATGCCGGTACCGAGCTGGATATGCATCCAATTCCGAATCCCTGTCGACCATCAGTTACGAATATATTTCAATGTTTCCGCTCACGATTGTACCGTTGCGAGGCGCCCAACTATGATTTGTGGTACACCATGAGAAGATGCTTGTATAACAGCTCCAACCACTGCCCCAATACAACCGAGAATTATGCAACCTCTTCTACCAATATGAAATGCGAATCCTGTAGCAAAAAGTGAAGTAACGCAGGCTGCGAGCGTGTAACTGCTAGACACCATAGGTATGGTCCAATTTCCCGTCGGGTTTCCGATAGCTGCTAAGAAAGCAGGATGTGTAAGGAGACCACCTAAAACACCAGCATCATAACCATACCTAAAATCTGTCTTAGTTACGGAGATATAAGGCGCGACAGGGATTAAACGAAAGATGTGTCGAACATCATAAAGGACAAACCACATATTAATCTAAGCAACCTATGAAGATTACGGCCTCGGATATTTTGTATAAAACTCATTTTCAACGTAACTTCCAAAACAACTAGGTTCTAACAACTCGAAATACCTAACATTGTCACTTAATACTGTATATAAACATTAAACTGACTAGAGATAGGATAGACAAACTGACTCAGTTTGAACTTACTCGCCACTTTCGAGATCCCACTTTTACGAAGTTGACTAAGCGCAGAAGGAATATAACCAGAAAGAAAACAAATTGATTTTCCTTAGTCCCTGGTTAGAGTAGGCATCGCAATTCTACATCAATCCAGGTCTTTTACAGCACCGTGGTTTTACGCGGCTATCGTGGCGTCCGCGTCAGGCTATTAGCCGTTAACGATGCGGGGCAGGAGAGCGTGCATATTGGCATCTTTGAAATCAGCTCCGAAGAGTGATCGACAGCAACACGCGACAACCAGTGAGAATGACGAGCACTAAGGTAGTTTCCAAGTCAGCCTAACTGACTAGCGTTTGGTTGACCACGATTTGGATGCCGTCCGGGGAGAACTAACTTATGTGGGTGCAGCTACGTCATTAAAAAAAATACAGACTTGGATATGAAAAAATTCATGACGAAAGGGCTTCCCAAAATATTGCAATTACGACAGTTTTAATCATCTGTGGGTTGATATATTCCATTAGATGAAGTAATAAACCATCTGTCTTACAGTCACAGGGCACATTATATTACCATTCAAGCACAAGGTAGTGGAACTTGACGGGGGAGAGAGGCTCTTCTTTGAAACAAGCAAGCTTGTGGGTCGTCGTGGCAGAGGCCGAATCCATCCAATCGGCTATTTCTCGCTGTAATACGGAGTAGATGCTTCCTGGAAAACGCAACAAAAAGACTCTGAGCCAATGAAAACCCGCTCTAAACACAAAAGACCACAATATTTTCAGTGTTCGTACGTTGATATTACAGTAATACGGTAATATGTGGTGGTGCGTACAAGTACAAGACGAAGTAAGTTGGCAATGTTACCGGATGTGGACTAGCGCCAGATCCGTAATATCGGACAACGCCTCTGAGCTCAGTGCCCCACAATTGGGACAAGCTGGCCTTTCTATCCTTCTGAAAATATCTTCTGTACATTCATGCTTGTTCCTGATCAAGGGGATTAGAATTATTGAGTTTTATTCTTATAAGGAATCCCTTTTCTTCAAGAGTACGGAGCTCTCTCGCTAATTCGTTTTGCTTGAACGTCATGGTTGAAGGGCGGATACCTGAAACGAGTATCAAGACCGGGGCTGCGGAGAGCAAGGATGAAGAATCGATTAGGATGGCAAGAAGTCTTCAGAATGTTCCCTGGTGTGATCATTACGAACGGATGATTTCAGGCATGCTGTATGAGATCTACCCTCATGAATTAGGAGCAGAACTGATGAACTTTGCAGCTATGACTCTCTCGTTCCCGAGTTGGCCGACGCTCGTTTCAGAGCTAGGGCGTGGTGTCACCGCTATAATACCTTTTTCCCTTCACCAGATTCAAAGCCCAATCATGAATCGTTGCAGAAGCTGCGTCTAACATGGTTATCGGAGTTTATCGGTAATGTAAAAGGGGATGAAATTTTTATTGAACCACCATTTATGGTCGATTACGGTTGCAACATTAGTTTTGGCGACCGCTTCTACGCCAATTTCAATCTTACGATTCTCGACTGTGGACTTGTTACTATCGGGGACCGTGTCATGTGTGGACCTCATGTTTCTATCTTTGCAGCTACCCACGAGACCGAAGTTCAGAGTCGGCGCGATAACATCGAATATGCCAAGCCGGTCATTATCGGTGATGATTGCTGGATTGGTGGTCACGTAATTATTCTGCCCGGAGTAACGATTGGCAAAGGATGCACCATTGCTGCCGGTTCCATAGTGACCAAGGACGTTCCAGCATGGAGCGTTGCCATGGGATCCCCGGCAAAGGTCGTCAAGAAAGTAACACCAATAGATGACTGATAGAATAGATCAATGTGCGGTAGAGATAATCCAGAGATTATGTGAATCAATGGAATACTACGATATGTATTCCACTTATAGAATAGCCCTGGAACAAAAGTCGCAGCTTGTAGAACTCTGGCGGCGTGAAAACTTGAAGAATTCACCGAAATATTAGGGATATAGAACCATATAATTAAATTGGTAGAAAAAGTTCAAGTCATATATTTTATAACCATAAGACCTGAAATTACAATTTTCAAGGTCAGTTGCTCAAATCCTAAGCGGCAAACCCAGAGGCAAGTAGATTTCCCTTAAGATTCGTCGGATCGGATCGGAGCGGACTTACCAAGAATGCCAGACCCCACCACCTGACGCAATTCGCAAGCTTGCCGTATCCCACTATATTAGATCTTAATTCACCACCAGTGGCAAGTGCAGGGTCAATGAAATTTACAGTGCCTTCGTTTCGACAGTAAGAGTAAAATATAAGTCCAAGTCTAACTTGTCCGGCTATACGAGATGCCGTCTGGGGAGGTAGGCAATGGCCGCAGCGCCTTGATCTTTGGAGCATCCGGCATCACAGGCTGGGCACTCATGAATGAGGCAGTAACATATCCTTCGCCCGAAACCTTCGCCAGAATTATAGGACTCACCAATCGCCCGCTATCTTTGGATGATGCACATCTTCCCAAAGATCCGAGAATTGAGCTGTACAGTGGGATTGATCTTACCAAAGATAATGTCGAAGAGCAGCTGAAGAAAGTGCCGGGAATAGCAACAATCACCCATATTTATTTTGCAGCTTATACAGGCCACGGGACAGACTTCCAAACGCTGAAGAAGATAAACGTGGAAATCTTAAAACACACCCTGGACGCGGTTGAAGCCCTATGCCCTCAACTTTCATACTTCACGCTACAGACGGGCGGCAAGGTCAGCCCTTTGGATTCCTGCAGCCTGAGAGGCACCATCGAGAACTAACAAGTTATACCAGGCCTACGGTATAGAATTTGCCGATAAAATCTCCATTCCAGTTCCATCTCACGAGTCAGCTCCTCGTATCCCTGAGCCGTACGCATCCAATATCTTCTACTACGCCCAATACGATCTCGTCGCTTCTCGCTCTGCAGCAGCGTCATGGCGCTTCTGTGAGATCCGCCCAGATGGAATTGTTGGATTTGTGCCACAAAATAACGCTATGAATATCGCACAAGCGCTGGGTCTGTTCTTAACCGTCTGGAAAGGCACGCATGGGCCAGGTTCAGTTGTGCCTTTTCCTGGCGACCAAATTAGCTGGGAAGTCAAGCATACGGATACCAATCAGGATATCCTCGCCAGGTTCCATCTCTTTGCAAGTTTACACCCGGAAAAGACGGCTGGGCAAACATTCAATGTTGCTGATGGAGAAGTGATCACGTGGAAGAATGTGTGGGATGGCATCTGCCAATTTTTTGATTTGAAGGGAGGATTGCCAGAGACTGATGGAAATTCTGGGGCTGCTTGGTTGGTGAAGAATAAAGATAAGTGGCCAGTGTGGGAGAACGAGCTTGGAATAAAGAAGGGAGTGCTAGAAGCTACAAATTGGGCTTTTATGGATGCACTAATGGGTAAGCAGAGGGTGCACAGATACTATGACCTGAGCAAAATTAGGGAGGTTGGCTTTGAGGACAAGATTGATACAATAAAAGGCTATCACGATTCCTTTGCGCGTAAGAAATCTGAAATAACGTAAATCTAGCTGAGAAATATTTCTGCTAACATACGGGTAGGTTTACGGAAGGCAGGTATCATACCTTGATTTCAATGTACTGCGTAACAAAACTATCAAGAACATTATGCAGAAAAACCATATGCTTTCTTTATCAAGTCAGACCATACTATATGAACGTTGTAGTCATAATGGGGTTATTCGATGCCACATCTAACGGATAGGATCCTAAGCTACTAATAGCCTATATCACCGGGCTCCGTTCTGTATTTATTTATACACTGCGTCTTGCCAACTTTTTTTATTTACTAAATTAAGTAAACACAACACTAAAGATATGTAGTGCACATGCTGGGTGGACCGAAGTGGCAGTTTTGTGAATGGTAATCCAACAGCAAGGACTAGCTTTTTAAAGATGTTTCAGGGTCCAAAATAATCCTAGATTGCTTGATATATGTCCCTTTTGAAGTGCTGATATGCGAAGTAGGAAACCACGCAATAGGCGTAACAAACCTGGTACCACGTTTCCAAAAGAAGTTGAAACGTTGTACCCTTCATGCAAAAGAACTCGCAAATGCCACAATTATAGCCGTCGATGGGCCGATGAAACCCGATGTTGTACCGTTATTAATATGATTCTCTTACCAAATGATATAATATTGCCTGGTGAGTCGGTCAGAAAGTTCATCTATGTGAGGTTTACTCCTGTGGTCTGAACTGTGGACCAGGTGCAATTCCTATCACTTGTGAGACTGTTAGGGAGTGGGCCTTCCCGGAACAGCAAGATTTCGATGCTAGATTATGTGTCGTTGATGATTCCAAATCGCTTTGGAGCTTGACGAATTGTTACGCCGGCATTAACTGGGGCAATCCTGGGCTAAAGCCACTTGATTATGTATGTCAAATGAGGTCTTAATTGTCGTCGACTGATGCCATTCGTGAGGGCTAGAGGGGCAGCGGTCCAAGAGGCACTCGCAGCGGAGCCGATCCCTACATCGCTCATACTAACATGATTGGCAGAACCTATGTAATGGTGGCCGGCAATTGCTCTAATCAGGCCTTCACTAATTCCTCTTCCCCCAGCACATGGGAATTAGCCATCTTTCAGAGTTCTTTTGGCTTGATTGGACTGCCCAGATGGAATAATGCGAGCATCTGCAGCTATATGCTTGTAGATCCACCCAGCAGGACCGAGAAAAGACAGTTGTACATCACCAGTAGTCCAGATGCGCCGGCTATCGTATTTTTCCACTGCACGGGAAGGACTGGGGATACTGTTAACTATGTTAGCCTTGAGCTGTATATCATGGATGGAGATCAGACTTGGCTGCTAAAACTTGACCACAAAAGTCTGAGTCTAAAGCTGATGAAGCTGCCTGTGAAACGAGGGGTAGACTAATTATGACGCCTCTGATAACATGAGATTGGGATCAGCTGGAGATCTAATTCGCTGTTCGTTATCATTTCTTCGGGATGAGAGCCTTCGATCGAGCTGCCAAACTGGCGAGTTTGCACCACACGGTTTATCAATATGGGCGTATTTGTGCGCTATATCTGGCTAATTCTGGCTGTTTAGTTCAATTGAACTTGAATGTATGTTAATCGGTTAGGATGGGTTGCTCTGACCTGGCACGCCTGATCACAGGTTGAAAGGAAACCACATTTAGACAGATTATGATAGCATCGTAGTCCTAGGCTCTTAACATTAAGCTCTGGCAGGACCAGCTAGTGTGCTCCGGAACTGCACATTAGATTCCTGCGCTAAACAAACCTAAGCATTATCGATTGAGCGAAAACTGTTATTAATCTCAGATCAAGTCAATTTGCCGTTGAATGCAACTGGGAACCCCATATAAAGACACCGACACTGTAAGAATTATGAGAGGTAGAAGTTGGAAATTGGTGGGTCGGAGAAGGTGGCGTCCTCTGACGCAGTTTCCCACCTCGAAATGGTGTGATCCGTTAACACCCACACCTTCGAAGAGCTCCCATTGATCTGGCCATGGGATCAAGTGCCAATAATGTCTACCAAATCGTCCTATGTACAGTACTACTACACACCGCGATCACAGTGACGGTGGGGAATCAATGCCTGCATGATCCGTGGGTGTGTGGACATGTTCCCAGGGTCAATACGAAGGTCGCATTACATTGCAGCAAGCCCAATACCCAGGGGTTGCGAGAACAACAAGTCATCTGTTCCTCTGCTCTGTTACAAATCAAATCATTTGGTGGCAGGACTTGTCCACCAACTGTGCGTGCGCCACCCAAGAGGAGCGCCTGCTGCGCGCTGCCCGAAATAATGTGGCGGCACAAGGGCGCACAAAAAGGGTGATGGAACCCGACATGGATGATTTTCGGGCCCGTGCCAATCCTCGTACCGCGCGGTGGCAGGACCCCCTCTGTCCTGCGTGCATTAGCTCGGTTAGATGCATTTGGTAGCGTGGAGAGAAACTACGGGGGAGGATCTCCCGCAGANGCCGGTTATATCGGGTCCCCCCAGAAAACCACCAGATGAGGGCACCAATGAAGACTGGAGAAGAATCAGTATTGTTGGTCCCTAGGTGATCACTTTGTCCAGACCGAGGAAGTTCACGTGTGAAAAACAACCCCCCTGAGATTCTCTGTTGGTCTTCTCAGTCACGTCAGCCTCGTTAGTCTGGTCGGTGGTGTCAATGCTTGCAATTTGCCGCCTCTATATATTTCTTGCGCCCACTGCTCTGACAGCGACATTCGCTGCTGTTCTGGACTTCTTAGCAGGCTGAGTTCTTTTGACACAGGCCTCCAGTTACTCATTCACCTGCCATTTTGCTAGCTGACTCGTCAAAATGAAGCTATCTTTAACTTTCCTCGCTCTTGGGTTTGCCCTCAGCACCGTCGCTACCCCAACTCTAGAGATTCGGGAGTCTTTCGTTATGAAGCGCGATGTGGCCACTCTCGTTAGCGCAGTAACTAATGTCCAAACTCAGGTAGAAAGCCTGAACACAACTATCAATGCATACAACGGCGGAACGCCCACAGATATCCTGGCTAACTTTGCTTCTCTGATTTCTACTATGAATTCCGAGATTCCCACGGTTGAGAACACCAGTGCTATTACCGCAATAGCTGACGTTATCACGTTAGGCGATGCTACTGGGCCTTTTTTTAGTAATGCTCTCCCCAATACTCTTGCGAACCTGGTTTCCAAGGAGCCGCAGCTTCTTGCTGCTTGCGCAGGTCCGACAATCTTGGAATCGCTCCAGCAGCAGAACGTATCTCTTAATGCACTATTTGCTACCATTCTCGCCCAAATCCCTAGTCAGTTTACTCCCCAAATTAGGGCAAATGCCGCTGGAGCCTATAGCAGTTCCATTATTGCTTTCCAAAACACTACCTCTTGCGGTTCCAGTTCTTCCACCACATCCACCACAACTACCTCAACTACCTCAACTACTGCATCCACTACTATATCCACCACTGCCTCAACCACATCGTCAAACCCACTGTCTACTCTCACTAGCGTTATTACTGCTGTCCAAACTCAGGTAGATAACTTAAACGCAACTATCAATGCATACAACGGCGGAACACCCACAGATATCCTCGCTAGCTTTGCGTCTCTGATTTCTACTATGAATTCTGAGATTCCTACAGCTGAGAACGCCGGCGCTATCACCGCGACAGCGGACGTTCTCACGTTCGGCACTGCTGAATCGCCGTTTTGGCGCGATCTGTTCAATACTCTCCCAAATCTTGTTTCCAAGGAGCCGCAGCTTCTTGCCGCCTGCGCAGGTCCTACAATCTTGGAATCGCTCCAGCAGCAGAACGCATCTCTTAATGCATTATTTACTGCCATTATCGCCCAAATCCCTAGTCGCTTTACTGGCCAACTTAAGCTAAATGTCGCTGAAGCCTATAACAATTCTATTATTGCTTTCGAAAACACTCCGCCGTGCAGCGTCAGTTCTTCCACCACATCCACCACATCTACCTCAACTACTGCTTCAACCACCATTCCTCCTACTTCGTCTCTATCTGATTCAGCTTATATTAGCGTCATTACCAACATTGAAAGTGCGACAGATGACCTAATCACAGCTATTGAGGCCTACGAAGGTGGAGCTCCAACCGCTGTCCAGTCTGCCTCTGATGCTATTGTTTCTCTTACCAACGCTGGGATTCAAATAGTTAATGCTCAAGCCAATCTCACTGACGATGAAGCTGCTTTCGATCTCACCCCTCCTATTTTAAATCTTACCACTGCTGTCAATCAGTCTGTTTATGCATTAATCGACAAAAAACCAATTATTGATGCAGCTGGAGCAGGCTATCAATCGTTAACTGATCTTTTGCAACAAAATTCTTCTGCCTCTGCACTTGCTCTTGCGATCCTCGACAAGATTCCTCCTGGTAGCATTCATGATCTTGCGATTATTTTATCTGCTGGTATCACCAATGCCATCGAAATTGGCATATCCGCTTTCGCAAGCGAAACTCCTCCAGCTACAACATCCACCACGACTACCTCAACTACTATCTCAACCACTACATTAACCACTACTTCAACTACTTCAACCACCACCTCAACCACCTCTAGTGCTCCTTCTTCCTCTGCATCTGATACAGCCTATCTTAATGTCATTAGCAACATAGAGGCTGCAACCCAGGATTTGGTTACAGCTATTGAAGCATACGAAGGTGGACCTCCAACTGCTGTCCAATCTGCTTCTGATGCTATTGTTTCTCTCACTAACGCTGGGATTCAAATAATCAATGCTCAGGCAAACCTTTCTGAATCTGAAGCTATCGCTGATCTCACTCCTCCTATTGTGGACCTTACTACTCTTGTTAATCAATCTATCTATGCACTGATTGACAAAAAACCACTTCTTGATGCTGCTGGTCAAGGCTATATGACACTGACCGACCTTATACAACAGAACACGAGTGCTTCCGCACTTGCTCTTGCAATTGTCAACAAGATTCCTGCTGGTATTCAGAGCCTTGGCGCCAGCCTGTCTGCTGGTATCACCGATGCTATTGGAGTTGGTATATCTGCTTTTGCGGGCGAAACTCCACCTACAACGTCCACCACGACTACCTCAACTACTATCTCAACTACTATCTCAACCACTACCTCAACTACTACTTCAACTACTTCAACCACCGTCTCAACTACAGCTGGTGCTCCTTCTTCTTCTGCATCTGATACAGCTTATCTTAATGTCATTAGCAATATTAAAGCCGCGACCCAGGATTTGGTTACAGCTATCGAGGCATACGAAGGTGGACCTCCAACTGCTGTCCAATCTGCTTCTGACGCTATTGTTTCTCTCACTAATGCCGGAATTCCAATCATCAATGCTCAGGCCAATCTTACTCAGTCTGAAGCTATCCTGGATCTTACTGCCCCTATTGTAAACCTTACCATTCTTGTTAATCAATCTGTTTATGCACTGATTGACAAGAAACCACTTCTCGATGCTGCTGGCCAAGGCTATATGACACTCACCGACCTTATACAGCAAAATACAAGTGCTTCTGCGCTGGCTCTTGCAATTGTCAATAAGATCCCTCCCGGTATTCAGAGCCTTGGTGCCAGCCTGTCTGCTGGTATCACTAATGCTATCGAGATTGGCATATCCGCGTTCGCAGGCGAAACTCCTCCAGCTACCACGTCCAGCACCACTATCTTATCAACTTCATCAGCGACGTCAGCACCACCCACCACGTCTGCCTCGCCCACCACGTCTGCATCATCCACCGTGTCTGCCTCACCCACCACGTCTACCTCACCTAGTTCACCTACCTCTACCACAACTTCCTCACCAAGCAACACTTCCACATCAGTCATAGTCACGTCTGCTACTAGTTCTACCCCTTGTGCATCTAAATCGAGCACAACTTGGGTTTCTGCAACCGCCTCTGGTGGTTCTTCTGGTGGCTCTTCTAGTGGCTCTTCCGGTGGTTCTGGTAGCGGATCTTCTGGTGGATCTTCTGGTGGMTCTTCTGGTGGATCTTCTGGTGGCTCTTCTGGTGGCTCTTCCGGTGGTTCTGGTAGCGGATCTTCTGGTGGCTCTTCTAGTGGCTCTTCCGGTGGTTCTGGTGGCTCTTCTGGTGGTTCTTCTGGTGGCTCTTCTGGTGGTTCTGGTAGCGGATCTGGTAGTGGATCTGGAAGCCCCCCGTCGGGAAGTCCTACCCCCCTCTCATTCACCGGTTCCGGTGCCATGAATAACGTCAATCCTACCGTTGGCTTCATTGTAGCTCTCATAGCGGTGTTTGCTATGTAGGGAATATCGGTCTGCTTCGATCGTGATCATCCTATTTACTTCGAGGCAGTGAGTTTAACAGATTTTACACCCATTTAGGGCGTGTTTGTGATGGATGCCCCGGAGCGCATAATGTAAACCCGGTATTGAAAAGGGATGAATGAGTATCCTTACAGCACGTTTATCCGCGGGTTGACTATCAATTCATGAATTTCAGGGTGTTCAGAGCAAATGCGACAAATCATTTAATTAGTTCTACCTAATAAACTATCGATAATTGGCTATATTATATTTCCCTCCGGGTCAATAAATCTCTCGAGCAGGAGGATTAACATGGAAACGTCATGTCCAACCGCAGGATGTTGCTCCCTCGAGTGGTAATTAAACAAAAGGAACCCTTGCTCACAGAGGGCGAAAAGACCGCTACTGGAACTTTTGGATGCCCGAAAGTGGCTCTAGCGAGCTGGCCCATCATGTACAAGTACCCAACTAAAGTTAATGTAAATGCCTTTAGGCGGGCCAGCTAAATTTACAGCAAAATTGAGCAACGTTAATGCAACACTTGATATTACTTAGGTAAGGAAAGAGGCACACCGATATTTTCAGTTGTAGGAATGACGTGTCATTGCCGTAGCTAAGTAGCGAGGGTTACTGTATTATTATTCTTAGGAAGTTTCGGACACCGATCGTATGGTAAACACATATAACTGAATTGAACTACTAAATCAAGTACTAGGCCCCCTCCTACTTGCGAATTTATAGGTGTTGCTGCCTGGTCGATTAAGTTGAGGTTGCTTATAATACTGTTTATATCACGTCTATTCAAACCCGGAGTGGCAGTACTAGCAGTACTAGCAGGATGATAATCAATAGAGAGCAATTGTAATATAAGAGAAGCAGAGTTAGAGATATATATACCTCTGTGTTCAAAGGTAGACACGTTGGCATGTCTCGTCTGTAGAGTTGATCTTGGGCTGCAGACACAGTCGAGGCTCCAACTTACACATGCAATATGGTACAGCATCTATCCTATCCTTTGTATTCCCTTGTTATTTAGCGTCTTCCATAAAATGCTTGGTGTGCAGCTGGGGGGAGCTTAAGGCTGGCCGATGGATACGTACCATTAATAACCAACTAAACGAGAGCATTCTCATCTTTTTCATCGTAAAGTTTTGCCACGAATTAAACAAAATTTCACAAAAATTTAAAATTAAGACATGTATTGATTCGAATAAGCATATTAATAATATTGTATTTTCCTTCCTACAAATTTTAACTTGCTGCTTCTTGAGGGAATTGACCCGCAAATTTGCAACTTTAACGTAGGCCGATTTAGTTGGGACTTTTTTGGGGGGGATTGCGTTCCATAGTGACAGTCACTGTACTATATAATGCAGAAAACAAGTGAAGTGAACACGAATGAGTTGAATATCAAAATAAGTAATCAAAAGTAGCTTAATGAAGGACAGATGACCAGAAGGCCATAAACAAAGACCTCTTCCCCATTCCATCACCTTTGAACCCACTTCGCAGCCATATTCCCCTCCCATTCACTGGCCTTCATCGAGGGAACCTCATGGAGCGGGAGTGGGTTGACCGTAGTAGGAGAGGCCTGTTGAGATAACATCAAGTACGGAGGTACTAAGGCTGGATGCCTCGGGTTGGAGCTCGGCGGCGGCGCTTGAGGAGAGAACACCTGCCAACGTCGAAACAGCGGAGTAGAGTTCCGAAAGATCGGAGATGACAATTGAAACCGATGGTGTAGGAAGAAGTGTGGAGATACCGCCGATTCCGGAAATAGCGGAAGCAGCATCTGTGATAATCGGAGGGATTGAGGCAGCAATCTGAGCAGAATCATCCAAGTTATATGGTCCAGCTGTTGCTGTGACCTGAGCTATAGCAGCTGAGATAGAAGCAAGTAAGTTGTCCACGCCGGTCTCGAGTGGATCAGTTGCTCCGCCGGTGTATTGTCCTTCTTCAAAGGCCAAGACTTGAACAGCACCGTCAACCGCAGCGAGGCTATCCAAAATAGCAGTTGGATCACGTTTCTTTAAAGCAGGTGTAGCGCTGGCACTCGTACTGAGAGCTAGGCTAAGAGGAAGGAGTGCTGAGACAAACTTCATTGTGACGAGATAGGACGTGTGACAATAATTGTAGCAATAGATATGACGATAAGTCTGATGATTTGTAATTTCTGATGATTGTCGAATATGAATTTTGATGGAGAGTAATTCAAATTGAGAGTGGCAGAGTATGGGATATATATACCCCGCGTTCAAGAAGGATATGCTAGGATGTCTGATTCAAGAGTCACTCGGTATGCAGATGCAGAGGAGGGCTCATGAGACTTGCGGCATATTGGGAGGCCTCCACCACAACTTCCCCTCATCTGTGTTTCTTTTCTTGCTCGCCACCCCCATGAAGCTTCGGCCTCCTATGGTACACTAAGTTGTAGGTGTGTGTGCCAAAGGAAGCAAATTGTCCAATCATTAATTGCTATTTGAACGAATATATTGCAGAATGGACGCGTGCCTACTGAGCCACGCTCTCTATTCCTATGGCCTAGGGGTCCTATTACGTATGTTAAACCTCAAATCACTCCCACGAAGCCAATATTTTAGCAGAGTCAGATATGCACGTATGGTGTACTGCACATCCCACGTTCAACTAAGTGAGTGATTGGATATCTATTGATCCTGATCATGCACGTAAACTCAGACGCGACTGAACTGGCAGCTCTTCTATGGTATCCACATGCCAAAAGTTCATTTCTTTGACCGAGCAACCTCGGCGGTTGCTACAAGCTGCTCGTCGTATGTTCACAACAGGTAAGACCGAAGGAATAAGATATACGAGCGCACCAACCATGACTTGATAGTGGCTTAAAGTCATAAGGTGCAATACCACATCATAGTGAATATTGTCGAGGACCGGTCCGTACCGCCACTGGTGTGCTTTGTGGGGTTGTGGTTTGAGGGATCGTCAGTGTAGGACTTAGCCACTGTAAATCCTCTATTGGTACAGTGATCCGCAAGAGTTAGTAAAGCCTAAGGGCGTAGTATGAGACTGCGAAGAACGAAGCATGCCACAAAAATCATTTTACAGGAATCTTTGGAATATGTATTGGTTATATGAAATGGCACCACAAATTCCCCCAATTATCTCTCTCAATCATAGCTAGGAAGAGTAATTACATTTTGTCATTCACAAGCTCTCTAATTACGCCTGACGTTGATATGAGCAATTCTGGCATAATGTAGCTGTTTAAGCCCGTTTAATGTTTGATTTCTGGACCATTGCTACAACTCATACCCTTATTAAAGCACCCATTCATACTCGCTGATAGCAGCCGAGAAAGCCGGATCGATAGGTTGAACAAGCTCATCAGCAACACTCTGCAAATCCGACGGAACTTTGGCAATAACTGCGGCCTGGAAACTATCCGTTGCAGATTTCTGCAGAACAAGACTCAACAGAATCGAGGGACCAAGCAACAGGTTTGCGAATTTGGATTTTGCAGCTTCAATGGTGTCCAAGGTGCTGAGAACATTATTCACCAGGGTCACTGTCGTACCTGCAATATCGAGGGCTTCAAAGAACGTGAAATTGGCTGATTGTTGAGCAACAGTGGTACCGTTGTTTATGGCTGATAGGAGCTCAGTGGATTCAACGACGATTGGTACAGCTCCAAGCACATCGCCACTCCAGGAGCCTACGGTGGTGTTGAGCTGGACAGTCTGGGCGTTGATGATGTTGATAGCATCGATGACCGCGGCTCCATCGGCAATGATAGGAGTTGCCAGGAGAGCAAGAGACAGGAACTTGAAGAGCATTTTGAAAGTTGGATTGCTTCGGTAGCTAGATGCTGGAATGTGGAATAGCTGTATGTTATTGATTCTTGAGCCTAACGACAAAGAGAGAACAGCATAGCTGAATCTCTGGAAACAGCAGTATATATACCCGCAACAATTGCTACAGAACACTGGACTGACACGAACTACGACATTTTTGCTTTCCATCATCAACACCGCCGGATCGCCTCCAGGAGCATTATCTGCATACCCCGCAAGGAGGCCCTAAAAGGGCATAGCAGTCCCAATTTCCCACTAACGCGTGACGCCAGACTTTCAAATAATTGGAATTACAGAGCTTGAACAGGGGGAATGAACTAGTAACCTATCATAGATGAGACGAAGCCCGGGGAACCTGCAGATGCCAGGATCCCGCAGGCACAAAGTTTTCATTTCGTGGGGAGAAAATCAGCAGTCCACATCATGGGCATATGCCCCCCTTATAATGCCGCGGCTGGCGTTGAATACCAACAGCATGTGATGGGTGCAGCAAACATTCTCTGCAAGATGGCTAGAAGATTCGGGTGATGGTGGTCAGAAGACTTCGATGACTAGGATCTGAGAAATGATCGTGTCTGCAAAGGCGGGAAGTTAGCCCAAAAACGTAGGATCCAATATGCACGCCGAAACTAGCAATAGACATGACGATCCCTGAGTTAGCAGTAACTAATGTGCGCATTGGCTCACCAGTCATAGACCGAGCATTCGCGCCGGACATGGCAGTCGACGATGATTTTTGTGGGCGTACCGAGGCTGTCCATCTGCTACAGCATCTCGTGAATAAGTGACAATGCGGCAGGGCTCGGATCTCCCTCTTACTCAGCCGTCCGATGTGCTGGATGATGTTACTGCAATAAGAATGCGCGAATTTAATGCTGCGAAGTGCCCAGAGCGTGTGGGGAGCTATGGTGGGGCTGACATGCATGGGCCGGTCCGAAAACCCCGGATACTGCGACGCTGGGACGCGAGAAAATAAGATCGTCCCAAGTGATCCCGGCGACCTTCGATCGATTTCAATCCGGGGTCATCATTATGATTCTAAAGATGCAGGGGTTTTACACTCCCAGTTCTACTCCAGGAGTTGAAAAGAAACCTTTGATGAAGTGCTGTTGGTTTCTCATCAGGGGTAAATCTCTACAACTGACGGCGGAACCCCTCAACCCCTTATTCGGCTGCGGCTAAATCGGCACGCATCTCTGCCACCAGCGAGCCGCCCTCAGGCAGATTATGAGTTATTGGGGGAAAGTTTAAACGAAATAGGAGCAATTAAACGGAGGACCGTAATATCAAGACACACTCGTTCCAGCCAATACTTTTACAATACAATTTTGCAAAACTCCCTGTAATTAGATTCAGTAGCCGTATGATTCAAGCATGTCATTTAAACAGTGTAAACCAATTTTAGTCCGTGTGTACATGATATATTTCTGTACAAACTTAGTAGATTGTGCGCGCGTCGGTTTAGCGGCGCTCTTGTCATTGCAGACTAACCCCGTTTTCCACTCTTCCCAAACAGTGGCCAGCATCAGTACTTGGGTTCACACACTGCGTAGAACATTAAAATCACTGGCACGTGCTACAGCTCACGAATGCGAATATCACACGGTGAAGAGAGATGCGCAGGAAAAATCAAGCATTAAATTTTATATTACATACGCGGTGCGATAATTGCCAGAACGGCAAACCCTCCATGTAATAAATGCAGAAGCGAAGTGCTATAGTATATCCATCTACCCAGATTGAAGTTTCCCGTCCCGACCCGGCCATCATGCACTAGAGAATACTCATCACGAAAAACGCCTCGAAGTGGAAATGCAGAAGTCTGCAAAAGACTTCCCGACAGGAAGACGCCAATCGTTACGGTATTCGTGAAACCAGACGCCGCTTACAACAGCAACAGACCCGCAACGGCGGCAACAATGCAAACTGGGGCGCCGATGTGGTTCACGGCACCAGCGCCGGTGAATGGGACCAGAGACGGGGTGCTCGAGGCGGAAGAGACAGCTCCAGTGCCGGTGGGAGTCGCGGCGGCGCTAGTGGAAGATGCAGCGGCGGAAGAGGATGCAGGGGCTGATGCTCCAGCAGCTGAGGACGATGCAGCGGCCGAAGACGAAGAGCCGGATGCTCCAGTGGAAGAGGATGAAGGGGCGGAAGCTGCAGCAGTTGACGACGACGATGGGCCAGAGGCAGCTCCAGTGGTGGAGGAAGATGGGCCTTTGGAGGTGGTAGAAGAGGATTCAGTCTCGCCGGCGAAGGCATTCAGACCCACGGCAATAGCAGAGTTGATACCACCAGCTAGAGTGGCAGCAACGGATTGGAGCGCGGTGGGGACTTTGGAAGTGAGCGCAGTAGCGAGTGCTTGAGAAGCGGTATTCTGCTGCTTGAGATCAGTCAGCGTCTCGTAACCAGCACCAGCAGCGTCGATCAGCGATTTCTTGCTGATCAAGTCGGAAATGGTGGTGTTGATGACGCTGGTGAGATCGGTGATAGGCGTAGTGAGCGTGAGGGCATCGTCTTCACTGAGATCGGGCTGGGCGTTGGCCGTGGTCACAGCAGCGTTGATGGTCGAGACCAAGGCGTCATTGGCTGACTGGATGGGGGTGACATCTCCGCCTTTGTATGCGACGATAGCAGAGTCCAGGGACTTCACAGATGACTCGATGTTGGCGATGAGGCTGGTAATAGCTGCAACATCGCGCTTCACTGGTGTCGGGCCGCGAGCTTCGACAGCTGGGGTGGCGACAGCGCCGCAGGCCAGAGCCAGGGCAAGTACAGTCGAGGTGAACTTCATTTTGATGGTGGGTATTTCGCACGAAATGAGGTATTATTCACAATGGCAGACTTTTGCGCAGAGACAACTAAGCGAGTGTATGCGGGAAGATGGCAGCGAGTGTGGCCGCTGGATGGCAGGCTGCCTGCGAGACTTTATAGGTTTGGGTACGGGGAGGCCAGATTTGCAGATCGCTGGGCGACCCACCACTTGACTATTGTACGGGGTAGGGATCGTACCATGTTAGTGTGCAATTTAACTTGCACCGGGGTCACTTAAGATTTGTGTCTTATTTTGAGGTTATTAACACCTTGCCCACCTTCTGCTGTCCAAAAATAAATCAAACAAGAGCGGCTCATTTCATTTGTGGCCTCCTCTTCATCCGATCGTGGATTAAGAATGCAGTTACGTTCGTTGTAATTTCCCATCCCCAAATTCCTGGGACTCGGGCAGCCGACCTTCACGAAGCCATTGGACGATGGAGGGCTCCGGCTTGACTCCCAGTGAGCACGCCTTGAGGGAGGGCGAATCTGCGAGTCCCCGAAATGAGACACACAACTTCCAGCCCGCGGCGGAGGTGCAGGCGCCCTTGTTGCTCGCTAGACAGTTGTACGTGTGCTCATCGCCGGGGAGGGCAGGCATCAGTGCAGTCTGTTGGTGGCTTGGGGGGACATGACAGGAGAGACCACGATGGTGTCCGGATACCCGGAGTGGTACGGAGTACGTCGAATGTGGGTGGCGGTGGACGGAAGGCGGAGGTGGAGGGGCCGGCTGGGCACGCCATGTCCCTACCAGTACCTCGCGTCGCCGTAGGGTGCCTGGATATACCTCACGCATCATCAAGGGACGGTCGCGTCAGCCAGACGCATGCAGCCGGCTCTCGATCATTTTCCGTGCGTTGCGCTGGTAGAACAGGGCAGACGTGGAGAGCCACGGAGGTGCTGCCGAATGCTCGATGGCCAGCCCGTCCTCCGCCATATTGCGCCACCGAGTGCGTGAACCACGTCTCCGGACCCGAGGGGCCTGGCACGTCCCCCGAGGGCCTTTCACGTGTGTCGAAGTCTGGGGAAGGCCAGCTTCAGCCGCGGTTGGCGTCTGCTGTTGTTGCTGTGCCTCGAAGTCGGACAGCACGGAGGAGGGTCGAAGTTGTTGGTGGTGGCCGAAGCTACCCTGCTCATTGGGTATATCGCTCTCGACGGCGCACTCCCCCTCTTGCCGCATCCGCCATGTCCTGCCGGCGCCACTCTCGCTCTGCAGGCACCGGGCGCGCACCAGCTCCCATGGGCGCCNGCTNTCCCCGCCATGCCCGTCATCACGCACAATCCCCCTCGCCTTCTGCCATCGGGCGCCGAGCTCATTCGTCGCCGCAGTTTCTCTTACGTGATGTGACCCCTGACGGCGAATACGAGGACGGTGCCCGCTTCCAACACTGATCGTTCACGAGTGCCGTATGCAAGACGCTCGCATGGCCGGGGTGCTGGAGTCCAGCAGCAGTCGTGCTCCTCCAGTTCCTGGGTAGGGTTTGGCTCCGGGTCGTGCAGCCCGGACGGAGTCGTGTCCGGATCGACACACGTCAACGAGGGGATCAACAAGCGCCGCGCACGGACTTGGACCCTTGGGGCACGGACCCCGCTCATCTGGGCCTGAAATTGGCTCATCGCTAAGGAGGCTATGGCTTGCTGCGCTTGGCCGTTTCTGGGTGGCTCCCCGCGAACTCGCTTCTGCCGTTGCCCAGGTAAAAGGGGGACTTGGGCGCCAGAGTGGATGCTTGGTGGCCCCATCCTCTGATCTGCCTCAGGTTGTCCGTTTGCCGTTTTCGTAAGCGCATGCATAGGGGTAAGTAGTGTTTTTGACGACTTCTTATCTATTCAAGGCTATTAAATACATTATAACTTGTGGTCGGGTTTTAACTTGGTAAGATCTGCGTCGATGTCAGCCATTGGTTGATTGATCGTGGACGGAAGAACAACTGCGGTCGTAAATTTCCAGTTTCTAACTAGCGTCATCGGGTGGCATGCATAACCGTATACTGGTTTCTGTCAACGTCATGCCATAAATACAGGCCCCATTAAACAGCCTGATTAGTCCTAACGAGTCGTTGGGTATTATTTTACTTGGCTGCCGGTATACAAAAATTCAAGAATCCTCTGTGTAGTCTACTCAACGCTGTTTGCCTTGGCTGGATTATGCTTTGAATAATGGATTAGTATAAAAAAATATGAAATAAATTGATGATAATAGTAATTCTTGTGAAACACTAGACGTCAACTAATACTGCCGTGCAAGTTTACTATATATAATTAATAATTGTTAACCAATTATTGAAAGCCACTTTAATTCGTCTGATCAACCAACCAACGATATTCTTTAACCGGAGACTGTCTAGGAAACAACTATGGCTGACTGTATCAAATCCACTTGAAATATCTAAACACAAACTGAAGACATATGCCGCTTTGAAAGCCATGCTAAATATTCTTGATATATGAGCAATTGAAATGCTGGGTTTGGGGCTTATTCGTTTTGATTGTTCGTTTGGACCAGCCGTCATCATCGACATCCTTGGATGCAATTCTAAGTTGTTGAGCAACTACGGCTTCCAATATTTTGCCTCAATTTTGCCTACTCTGGTGAAATAAACTACTGCTCGCCGAGTTTTGCGGTTCTATATATGATTCCTTTCCCTCTTCTCTAAGATCCCAGAGTTGCTGATCGAAAATGCGTTTGGTAATGACTAATTTATAGTTCACTGTTGAAAGAGTATTACTGAGGCTGTTGCGAGTGGGGCATCCCAACGCAACCAATAGCCTGTTTATGATTACATATTTTTGGAGGTTGCTTTCTTGCTCAAATTGTGGATTACTATGTCTAAGTTTTCACAACTTATTATCTATTTCAGATCCGATATATCGGGAAAATGCTATTGTTTGGGTTGCACATTAAGGCTATTGTTGAAAGTGACTTGCCCGTTGAGCTATAGGCGCATAGCACCTGTAGCGGGGTTGCCGGTCGGGAGGTATTGATCGCGTTGGGCCAGATTAAGAAGACGAAGAGAGGGAATAGGAGGAGCCTGAGCATCTATATTTGCCCACTGTAGATACACTTGTAGTTGATTTAGCAGTTAAATTTTGCTATATTTCAGTTAAATATGTTTGCACTCTATAATCGGAGACAAACCTCGTACGAATTTGGAAGAGTCCGTGAAGCCTGCGTTTGATTCTGGGTAATATCTAGTGCGTAAGGCTTCCGCTTTTGACTGATTGCTGCTCTTTCGTCTTGTATTTGGAGATCAAAGATTCTGTACAATTCTGACGATAAATAGCTTTTGATACAAGCTAATTTTACCCATTTCATAACTAATCTGTTAGTTGTGTACAATATATTTATCCCCGTTGTTGTATTCGCCACGGGTATCTTCTGCTTTTTGATTAGTTGCGCACTGGTTAGATATTCCCTACCGCTCCCTGTCTGATTTGTGCTTCAGGCCTATAAATTCTTGCCTATATATATTTTGATAATTTGAACATTTGCTAAGAGATGTTTCCAAAAGGAGCTGTTTGTTGACTGAAACAATAGAGTTCAAATATCAGCCCATAAATCTAGTCGTTTAATTATTTTAGTCTATGTTAAAATTTGAGTTTACTTGCTTTGATAAGTTCTGTGGTCATTCTTAATCCAACCTTTCCAACATGACGACGTTATGAACCGAATGGTTTCTGATGTATAAGTCGTAAGAATGGTCTGGAGGAAAAGTATATGAGGTATGAAGCCTGAAGGAATTGGAGAGTTACCCTTCTGCCCTGCTAACTTTCATGTGCTAATGCTTAGGTCTAGCCTGTAAACTGCTGCCGGTGCTTTGTGTTCTAGAAAAGCCTAACGGTACAATAGGTTCTACAACCTCACTGGCTTGATGAAAATTGTCATAAACGAGGCCCATCTCTATAGAAAGGTTGCCATCTATTGTTATTACAAATTATAAGCTGACTCCTATACGATAAAGTAGACACAGCAGATGGACGGAGTGGATAGAAAAAGCGGTAATGATGCTGATTGAGATTCATTCATTAAGACCGTTCCTATATGATATTGCATGATAAAGTTTCTAGTTGGCTCAGAAGTTCAAGCTGGGTTTAGTTGCATAGCGTCTTTGCTTTTTGAAGTCGTTGGATGTCCTCGGGGTTCATTTCGCTATTAATCCATAGCTAGCCTTGATCTGAGCATCCCCCTTCTCGATTATTTACGTCTTTTACAGCACCAGGCTTCACAAATGTATCTCGTAATGAACGCACTGCTAAAGATAATTATGGCAATCCTGAATTATTTGGAGAATGTTCAAATAGATATAACAAATAGTAATAGTTTTAGGTCCAATGATCCTTATTATTACAAACTTGGATTGCCCATAATCCTACTTGTAGGACGCTTAGCGTACGTGCCGTCTTCCACTTGAATGTTTCAAGGGTAAATCCATAACCATATGACTGTCAAAGACATGGTGACGCTTGCATGTACACGAACCCGATATTCATCCTGAGACCACAAGCAAAATCTCAAACCCTTGGGGAAATACTTTCAATCGATATTTAAGATATTGACCTCTATAATGGGGATTTCAGGAGGTATACTATAGGTCATCGTCAGAAGATTGATATCCAGCAAGACCCAGAATTCAAAAGATGGTGTCTGCATATTCTGACGTCTCGATATGAAAGGGACCTTAAGCCGACAATAGTATGTCAATCCAGCCGTGCCAGCCAAGAAATGTTACCG
Organism: Scytalidium sp. 3C; assembly: GCA_000743665.3. NCBI lineage: Eukaryota > Fungi > Ascomycota > Leotiomycetes > Scytalidium > Scytalidium sp. 3C. Next base: position 122,671 of record JMRO03000127.1, on the reverse strand, counting down.
CCCAGTTGCACACATATTGGTGATACTAAGTATCACGCTCGCCATCTATAGCTAGAATGCACTAATTATTTACGAAAAACAGTCTGTTTGAGCCTTTTTCAACTCTTCCAGCTCTGCGCTTTATCTAACCCTAGCTTATTTTGCGGCCACCAATGTGCGGAATTGATAGCTAAATTCAAGTCTTTCCCGTCGAGTACTTATCCTCAATTTTGTTTTCATATTATTATTGTGACCGTACTACATTGCGCTCAACGAGCCTGGTTTGGATGATCGTCGGCCGTTGCCACCTATTATGTGCGCGTCCCAGAGTCTCGGACAAACGGAGTTAAGGTGTCTTGATTTGTCAGGACCATCGGCTCACTCCAATTCCTAATTAGTGTATTGTATTGCGTACACTACAAACGCACGATGGTCCTTCTGCAACTTACTGCACGAATATGAATAGTAATAATTCACCAGTTCCCCGCCATCCTATAGGCGAGCTCTATTTTTGCGAGCTGTGCGACAAACCGTTCCAAAAGGGTGCGTAAGCCCTCAGTACAAGTAGATCACTTCATATTTGAATCACAATTAAATTTACCACAGAACACTCCCGCAACCGACATATTCCGTACTGTCGCCGCACTCACCGTGGTCCACGTATCCGAAGAAGGGCATGTCGAGAATGCAGCGCTGCAAAAGTAAAATGTTCTTCGCAGCCACGCTGTTTGAGGTGCATGCGCAAGGGTTTGGAGTGTGTTGTTGAAGAAAATTCTCAGTCAGTTTTGGAACAGAGTTTGGTTACAGCGCCCATTACACATCAACCGGCGCAACCCTCGATAACTGAGCCAAATGAATTCTCAAGTGATGCGGGTAGAAGGACAGATGATATAGGCGCTCATGAGACCCAAGGTTTGTTCGATAACACTATGTCAATACAACATACACTTGTCCAACCACTTGGGGTACAACTCTTTGGTACACAATGCAGCAATTCTAATGAATTAACATATACATCTAAGCAACATCCAGCTGTTCTAAGTGGTTCAGCTCATCCTCTAAATGACACAGCTATGCTCTGGCCCCCATGGAGGACTATGGACAATCAACCTCCTGCGCCGTCAATACCTGTCCATATCGGGATGTTTCCAGGCGCTGGCCCAATGACACTCCGTAAGATGGCTAATCCTGTCGCTCAAAATAATGCAAACCACATTATTCGGGCTTTGCGCACTTATCCACAAAGGATGCTCCGAAGAGAAACATTCCCTCCCTTCATCCACCAGCACTGGCCGAAAGATTCAAATGGGTTTGTTGTTGATGCAGCTGAACCTATAACAAACTGCATGACAATAGCGCAGATATTTGCATCGCGGACTCTAGAGAACACGGCATTTATTTGGAGAACGATCAGAGCTGAGCAGCAACGCTTGGTGGACGAGGTATGTCTTTTTCGGAAGTCAAAAACCTAAAACTCGGTCCTCTTTGCAGACAGCATAGCTAATATATCCACTGGTAGATGGACCAATTCTCATTAGCAGAATTCCTTGCGGCTCTTCAAGCCAGTATCATATATCTTGTAATGCGCGTTGTAGACGGAACTGGGAGCCATATAGACCTTGATTATCAGATGCTACAGCAAACCCAAGTAGGTCTAAATTTCTAAGAAGGAAAGTCAATTAACCAAGGATTAGACAATATGCAAGCGCTTCACTCAGTTATATGATGGAGCCAAGTGGCAACTCGAGCTTTCAAGTCACATAACAAGTTGGGAAGATTGGGTACTTGTTGAATCTCGACGCAGGTACGGCTCTCGATCAGTTCTAATATTGTTTAGATATCTACTGGATGGGCATGTCAACTGATACATTGTTTTATAGAGTTGCATGCTTATGGTTTCTGACAAGCCGAGTTGCTTCAGTTAAAGCTTCCATAGATTGCGATGCGCTGGAACTTTTTGCTGACCTTGCCCTTCCATCCTCAAAAGTATTATGGGAAGCAAGCACCGATCCGCTATGGCAATTTGAGTACGAACTTGATTCTCTAGAGAAATGCCCGAGACTGTCCTCAGTCGGAGACTTGATCCAGGCTCACCAGCGACCAAACAGTGTCACAAATGCACAGTTAGATACGTGGAATGCTGGAATTGATGATCTGGGATTTCTTCTAAATTTAGCTATCGGGATAGCTTGATAGGTAAAAGGACACTGCCAGGAAAGGTTTTATATTAGAGGAGAGAAGGAAGGAAAGAAACAATCTTTGGATTTATAGCTACATAACACAAGATACTGTCTCTGCAGCGAAAAGTTAAGCTACCACGGTATTGGACCATCCTTATCAGAGAATGTTGCGGTTGGGCCCCCTTTTCCTGAAGTTGCGAGTTCCACGATACGGATTGCCCCTACTTCTGGTGGCTGGGCCATCTCCATAAACCCATTAAGCTTGGTTTTGATCAATTGGGGGCATACTGCATTGGCCATCCCACCTTGATCCTTCAAAATTCTAGCATAGTTCACTGCAAGCATGTTGAGAGCAGCCTTGCTTGCATCATAGGACTTGTAATCGATGTTATAGAAGAACGTAGACTCGTCAGTGGAGACGGTGATGGATCCCATGCGTGAGGAGACAAAGATGATGCGAGGAAGGGCAGACTTTCTAAGCAGAGGAAGAAATGCCTCGGTTAGACATGCGGTTCCGATAACGTTGGTCGAGAAGGTTTGAGTGAACAGCTGACGAGTTGTAAGCCCTTTGGTGGTATCAAGCAAGATTCCAGCGTTGTTAATTAAGACATCGAGGCGGCCAAAGTTAGATTCAACGTATTTGACACTCGTTGCGATTGACTCGTCCGACGTCAAGTCAAGCTGGGCGGAAGACACTGACGCTCCCTCAGAGGAAAGAGATTTTGCTGCCTCGACACCAGCAGCTTCATTACGGGAGCCAATTATCACGTGGTAATTGGGTTGTTCCTTTGCCAGTTTCTTTGCAACAGCCAGTCCGATTCCAGTGTTTGCACCGGATATCAGTACAATAGTTTTGTCAAGGGTGAGAGAGGACATATTGTTCTGGAAAGCTTCTGCGAGAAGAGGTTATGCAAGTGGCAGCGGGAAAACGTTGCTAAAGAAAAAGTGGTGTAAATAATGAACGTATATGAGATGTCTCGACGCCGGTTATATACATGTCATATTTCTCTCTTCTACGTAGTACCTCATTTTGGCGTACAACCCAAGAAACAAATTTCGCCGTGCAAGGTGCAGCAAGTAGTAATAACTCCCTACGCTATCTATGATAACTGAACTCCGGGAAACAATGATGAAACATAACAAGAGACGGGCAAAATTTGTTAAACGCCAAGACCATGGTTTGGTCGTAGCAAAGGAGGTGATTGGCCCGCGATAAAGCACGCCAGCCTTCTGGATGGATAGTCGTCGGCGAAATTTGCCAGCCCTGGAAGATCCGTCCACAGTCCACCAATAATTAGTCCAAATTGAGATTACGAGACCATTGTGACATTTAAACGAGTCCTTGAAATGGCTCGAGATACGGATGGGAAATTATTTTGACCGGGCGTAGCACAGAAATCGTATTTTAAATGATTTTAGTGACGTTCTCTTATGGTTGACAAAGCTATCGTCTAGGCTTTATTTCGTCATAGCCATGCTGATTCTTCCATGCCTGGTCTTCAAAATACGTCTGGTTATCATAAATGAAGTCCTCCAGCAGTCCTTCCGAGCTCTGCGACCTTCTGTCCCTCCCGAATCGTGGACCAAACCTGCAACCCTTTCTCCCAGTACGGATCATGGACGTTTTCGTGCAATAATCCATTCGCATCTAATATAGAAAACTTGCTTTCCTCTCGAATAGGGGACCACGATGGTTGCTCACGCGATAACCACCGTCCAAATTGCGCAATAAACTGCAAGACAATTCTTTTGTCTTCTTCGTCAAAGCCGGCTCCAAACCCGCTTGCCCACCAGATAGGAGCATCTAGCACATGACATATGCCTAGATGCGGATGCACGTATCGATCCAGACATTTTGCGCGCCATTCAATCCGGAGACGGTAGATATTGTTTAGCGGAAGGGCATTGGTGGTTGAAACCCCACTCGGGGGATTCAATAGCACGTGCGTGAGTCCACGCTGAGCAGCGTGGACTTGGGCATCAGCAGCCATCTGTCCAAATAAATCCGCCCACACTTGCGGGTTCTGTTCATTTGAATTTGCCGGAACTGGGTATATTTGAAGAAGAGCTTTTACGACTGGTTCTGGATAGAAATTCAGAAGCTGGTTAAGCAATTGTTGATGAGATTGTGGCGGGTTATTAAGGCTGTAGAATCGGTTCTCATAAGCAACTTCCGCAATGAGGATTTCCGTTCTGTTTGTCAACATACGTTTGGAAAAGGTACCGTCATGTAGGGAGGACAGGAAAGTGGGTAATATGAAGGACATATCCGTGCATGCCCTGAATGTGAACAGCTTTAGCCGACTGAGTGACGAAATCAAAGCTTCAGAACTGACGGCGCGAAGGAGCCTGAGTTTCTCCGTAGGTTTGGCGGCCGCTGATATACCAAACGCAGCACACAGGTCATCAAATTGGGATGTCAGGGCCGGCGCAGCAAGTGGATGCGGTTGAACCGCCACCGCGTTCGACCAAAAGTATGCACGCTGAATCAATCGCTGTGATTCTGGCTGAAGGGCATCAAAGTAGAGCTGAAAGAAGGCCGAGTTAGCTCCAGCCGATTGCCCGCCAACGGTGATGTTGTGCGGATTCCCTCCAAATAATGCGATATACTTTGCACACCATTCGATAGAAGCACGCTGATCCCATAGACCGTAATTACCAGCCACAGAGTCCTCTCGTACTTCAGCGAGGTCTTTCCCGGCCAAGAAGCCTAGAACACCAAGCCGATAAGCCGGCGCGACGATAATGCGAGGCACAGATGCTTCCAAAAGGTGATACGGATTGTGGTACGGCGATTGACAGGCGTCTCCTACCTGTAACCATCCACCATGTATGTGGATTTGGACGGGCCAGCCATCTGCAGGGGCTGGTCCAGGTGGGACCCAGATATTAAGATAGAGACAGTCCTCACCCTGTTCAAATGGCACCTCAATCGGGGAAGGGATCCCGTCAGCGGCGGCCTTGCGGAAATTGAACAGGTGGTTTGGTTGCGGGCAGATAGGCCCAAATGCAGTGTAGTCTCCGGGCTCCCCTGAAGGAGCGTTGAAGGTGAAGTTCTCTGGAAGAGTTTGCGGTCGCCTCCATCGAAGATTGCCTACCGGTGGGAGAGCATATGGGACCCTGGAAAACCGATAGCAAATAGTCTTGCCAGTGTTATCGCATTGCCTGAGCCCCCGCAGTCTCCCCCGCGTCGTGGTGTGCAAATAGGGTGTGTCAATGGACTGGGCTGCTCCCATGACGATAGAATTCCCGATGTGTGATTGCTGTCATTCAACAACGTACCAAAATCCGACTTGGGGACTTAAGTATAGTGGCGTGAGTGGCCACTTCCGAGACTTCAGGATCTACCCCGCCATTGTATGCCATGTTTGAGTGGGTTTAACCACGAAGTCCTTGAACTCAATTGGCTACTAGGCTCTGTTTATTAGCGGTAGCCAGGTCCAAACGGGAAAACCCAGAAAATCTCTTCGCTGACTGATTCACAGCAGAGCGGCTTGCTTGACTTTGATTGGCTACTTGTGTACTATATAAACATCTGGCAAAATATCAAACCAAGAGAACCACTTTTAACCTTAAGACTAGACGTTGAGTATTATCTCATAAAACTCCGCAATTAATGGTCTCTACCGAGGGTCGGGTCTTGTTTAACTGGAAAGGTTTTCGAGGCAGGTTGCAGCATGATCAATGCTGATCCACTTTCGGACAATACATAACCTTTATCAATGATATTTTTATATAATAGTCTATTCCTTCTAACCAGGGGGAGTGAAATTATTGTAGCATAATTTGCTACCATATATATCACCTCATACAGATGAAAATCTCCAATTCATAATATTATATTGCATTCTGGTGTCATCATCTTTGGTGTTTCATGAGAGAATGGTTGGCTTGGTGGCTCGCGAGGAGCCCGATAAAATCAGCCCCAAGCTTGAAGGCGCAAGGGAATCAATTACCGACGCTCAAGATCAGCCACTTCGAGTAACGAAGGGTGCCGCAAGTGGGCGACCCGTCCCTTAGTTTCAGTATCTCACCTTGTCCGCATCCACGTGCAGAGACATGACTCGACCCAACTTCCATCTCGGGTTGCACTTTTTATCACTATCCTGGCCCTCTGGGACAGCCCACTTCACAGATAAGTGGGCCTCGAGCCTGCGTCTATGACGCAGATTACCTCCTTCTATGACCGAGAAACCATCTGACGCTTCCAGAAGATAATAATGGCTCAAGGAAGGCAATTACCGCCTTTTCGAATGCTTAGAGGATTTTCTGCCCAGTACCAGACGGTAGTGATGCCTTAGTCAGCTTAATTCATTACTCGTATGCTTCGATCCAGTTGATCACATCAAATGTAAACGGCGAGGTGTTTGTATATTTCCGCATTCTGGCACATATATTAGTGCGCTTCATTACCACTACCTGCGAAGTTGAAATGCCAAAAGCGTGGACGAAAAGTGGGCCCAGGGTGCCTTTGGGATCACCCAGTCGTGACATTCCAGCTCCCAGAGATATCCGAGCGGAGGCTTATTAGTGCGGAGATGTCCAAGAAATTAGCAGATATTATTCTACACTGCTGATTTATTCTGGAGCTGGCAGAGTTCGTTGATTCATAATTATGATATGGTGGCGGAGCGACCGAATCTACCTTCACTATGGCTCTGAATTCTCTCCCTAAAATTATCTGTGCTGGAACCCCAGAAGAAATCGGACTGGCCCATGGCAGAGTTGCGGGTGATCGTATCCGCCTCGGAATCAATAATTACTCAAAATTGTTCGTTGAACTTGCCGGTATTACGTGGGATAATGCACGACAACGGGCAAATATGTTTCTAGATTCGCTTCAGTGTACCGTACCTGAAATTATGGAAGAGATGCATGGAATCGCAGTAGGAGCGAAAGTTGAATTCTTGGACATTGTAGTTCTAAACCTCAGAAGTGAGATAGCTTTAGCAACTATTACAGATGGATGCACAGCCGTTGCTCAAATATCTAATGACGGAGACGTCTTCGTCGCACAGAACTGGGATTGGGTCAGCGAGGCCCGTGATACAATGGTTTGATGGATATTCAACGACCGGAACCCCACGAATCCAAATCCTAGGCGAGGCAGGAATTGTCGGTAAATTTGGCTTCAATGATGCTGGAGCTGGGATATGTATGAATGCCATTCGTGCAGAAAGACGGCCACTATCGAAGCTCCCGGTACACTTAGCCATGCGAAAAGCACTGGAATGTTCATCGTTTGAGGTTATGCACATGCTTGATCACCAGAGAGTTGCCTCAACATTTAACCTGGTTATTGCAGATTCAAAAGGCAGAATTGGGACAGTTGAATGCTCCCCAATAGGGAACGCACTGATCGAACCAGTCGATGGTATAGTGTGCCATACAAATCATCTCTATGCACCCAATTATCGACGAAAGTGAAAGATATAAGCTCAGATAACTCCTTTTTTCGTCCCAAAAGAATAGTCGAGTTGTCTAAATCAACAAGACCCTCGTTCAAAGCATACGGGAACATCTTTCCGACCGGGAAGGGGCGCCAACTGCAATTTGTCGTTTCTGCCCGCCAAATCCCGTCGGTCTACAACGAATGGAGACACTTTCCACAATTATAATTGATCTAAAGTCTTTGGAGGCTGAAGTTTCATTAGGACAGCCTGCATTGAATCTGCCTATTAAAATTCTCTCTTTCAGAGACCAGCAAAGGGACAATTGAGAAATTTGAATGTGCCAGTCAATCCAGCTGTTGAAATAGAGAGGCAGAATAAATAGAATCTGCTTCGACTCCATCTCCTGTAAACAGACCTAATGTAGTCTCCTCAATATAAAAGGTACTCTCAAGAGGTGCATTTTCAAATTGCCAGCCTCTCAGCCAATCGAAGTCGCTCGTCATAATTTCTTGGTTATCAAGTTGCTCGATACCCTCTTCGGGTGATAGAATCTGAGGAGCTTGGCCAAAATCATGATCGGGAAAAAGAAAGGAGTTGAGTCTCTGTGATGTTGTTTCGCTAGGCTCCAAAGCTTCATACTCACCAGAAGATACCCGCCTCAAACGGCGCACAACTTCTTCGGAGAGAGATTCGATCGCCTCAACGCAGATTTCAACATCTGTCCATACAGGTGATATATTCCTGAGAATTTCCGGATACTGATTGATATATTTAATGAGCTCCTCAATATTCACATCCTCAACAAGCCAGGTTGTACAATTCCAGCAGGCGTCAAGGAGGACTACTGCTGCTTCAAATAACACGTGCACGGCGAGCCACGGGTAAAAGAGTCTCCCATTTTTCTGCTGTTTTTGATATTCATCTGCTAGTCGCATGGCTGTATGTACACTTTCGACGCGTGAGCTTCGTGATGGTTGCATATTTCGAGGGGTTGGACGGTGGAGTCTTCCCTTGAGAAAATTTAGTTGCACATTGCGGAACTCCAGTTTATGCTCCGGAGCAAACTCCAGGGCCTTAGAGTGCCACTGATTCAATCTGATAGTGACATCAGCCAACCAGTCATCAAACATCTCCCCGGGCTGACCCCGTTCAAGATATAGCACCCTGTGTACTTCTGTCTCTAATTTGCGAAAAGCCCAAAAATGGAGAGCGGATGCTTTCTTATGAGGGCCGACAAGACATCCTTGTGCTGTGATACAGGCATCTGCTAGACTGGAGGGAAACTTAAGACACATTAATTGAGGAAAGAAGCATAGGCAGCAGATACATACTTGCGTCGTAATGACTTCTTCATTCAAAGAGAATGGTAGACGAAGCAACGAGCAGACGGATCTATTCCATATAAGCTATGGTTGGCGAGATTGACAAATAATTCTCACCGCTCTATGCCGTACGTCGTCCAGAATAACCTCCTGCGGATGTCAAGATCTAGTGGATTTATTTTCATATCTGCTGGTGGTTCCCTGTGAAGCCCAAGATGGATACAGATCCTAGCTGCTTCGCCAATAGAGTAGAATATATCGACAGCTTTTGGATTTGTAGACGCATAATGAGAAAGTAGCAATGCCACTTGGAGGCACTGGAGATCATTTTCACCACGTCCAATACTAGTAAACTGTTCTCTTGCCGTAGCCCAGAACGCTGCAGACGCAGACTGCGCATCCGTCTTGTTTTTCCATGTAAGAGTATTTGCGCTGATTGCGAGAGCCATGGAGACAGTAAATATGTCGAAAGGTGCAGCTTCATCAGGCGCGTCAAAACACTTCCGGTAGCTTTCAAGAAGTTCAGGTTCGTAGACGCAGGGGTATTGCGGTAAGTGAATCTCGGTATAATTTTTGAGCATGAAGTCGGCTGCTGTACGAGGCATTGCTGAAAATTGGATCGCGGCCGAAAGCGCCACATTCGTAGTATCATGCCTAATTTGCTGGCGTGAAAATGGAAGTGGGAGACTGCATGGATGCTGAAAAGCTGCGTATATGACGCTAGCGTAGCTATTCTGAGATCTAGGCAAGATCACATCCGATAGCGTTGTTACTAGACTGGAAGCGGCCGCGAAAACTGTGGAATCTCCATTATCTGCTGAAGTTTGAGGAGCATTTAATAAGTGCATTTGTTGAATTTCAAACTCCAGCTCTTTTACTCGAGCTTCAAGAAAGGCAGTCACACTGCGCGGGACTTCCTTTCGCTGACGCGCATCGTATCCCATGCACGGAAGAGAAGCCGCCTTCTCACAGGGTGTGCAAGCTGGAATCCTAAAATCACACCTGATCTTTCGTTTACGACATCGAGCACATACTTTCGTAGGTCGACGATTGGGGTGTCTTGGGCTTCGCGGGCTACCCGCACCTGGTGGCTCTAATTCATCCATTGACAATGGTATGCGTCACTTGAAGGAGTTGTCGCAATCTTCTCTTCTTTTTCGGTAGTTATATCTGCTAGGAGAGAAAATTCGATGGAGACGGCGAATCGCTGGCTCTGCGCATCCTCTGGTTGTCGAACGACAATGAGGCAAATATGAGGATTTAGTGGTAACGGGAGAGGTTCGCGTGAGCGAGGAAAGCCGGTACATTAAACTCTCGGCATTAGTACCTGAAACTTATTAATCATGTAAGCCCCAGGAAGCAGCACCTTATCGCGCCATCGAAAAAATCAACCTGAGGTGGCTGGGAGCGTTGGTGCTACCGACCATCTCACCATCACAGAATGTAGAGCGAAGACAGAATGCTTCCTACATGCAACAGATGTCGCAAGAGAAAGACTAAAGTAGGATCCTCCTTGCTCTGACCTACAAACCTTCGCGCTGACCTCAGCTGCAGTGCGACGGGTCATTACCGGGGTGTAGAACATGTGCTCTAGCAGGGCTTGAATGTGTTTTTTACGATAATGCAAGCCATGCCAACGTTCCTAGAAGGTCTATTTCAGTTTGTGCACTTACAGAGGGGCTGCAATACTGACATTGTGACAGCTATATCGCTCAGCTTGATGAACGGGTCCGTCGACTTAGAGGTGAGCGGAATACTCTAAGAGATGGCCTCCAGCACAAGGTATCTGGTTCACAGCCGTCAGCTTCAAGGCCCAGCCCTTCCCAGTTATTATCCATGTATTACGATGGTAGTACTAGTGACCCGCATCGCCTTTGCCTTGTTGTTAACCGATCCTCAAACATATTCTTCGGACCAGGCACAGCTGCCAGTGTTGGTGCTATTGTCGTCAAGACTGCAACTGATGCCGGACTTTCAGGCACCCCCGATATGGTAGCCGTGGCGAAGCAGATGTCAGCCCCAATTTCTCTCTCGCAAATGGATGTGGCCAAGCTGGACCGATCTATTATTACGCTGAGCACAATTCGTGACTTAATCGAAACTCATTATATACCTAAGATTCATCCGCGATACCCCATCGTTGAGTTAAGTGATGTTGAACTAGACACCACAAGACTATCTCGCTTGCCAACGAGGCGTAGATTTACCGTTATAATGACCGCTGCAATTGCTGCCGCCTTTCTTGGAAGGAACTATCCTAAAATGCACACAAATGCGCTCATATTAAGACAGTGGGGTGATGAATTGGCTAACTCTATACTCGCCGATGTAGAGTCACCCCGGCTGCCGGAGGTTTTACTCCTTATCCTTTACGAAATTGTCGATCCTTGTAGGGGATTAATCTGGAGTCTACTTGGCTTAGCCTGCCGGATGTGTGTGAAACTAGGGTGGCATCGAAATGCTGGCTATATACCCCCAACCGGACAAGGTGGGGACGTATCTGGGGATTTTCAGGAGCAGCAAAGGCGCACAGTGCTCTTTATAGTCCTGTATGAACTGGAGAGGTACTAGGTCTCATTACCAAATTTGTCCTTGTCAATTTCCAACTGACTCTTCTGGTGCTTTGTAGGCGTGTCTGTTACATCCTCGGTCGCCCAACCATCCTGCCAGATATATCAATCAATGTTGATCTCCTACCCCCACTCAACGAATTAGACACGTTGCGGACCCTATATACTCAATCACAACTGCATCAGAGGATATATGAGGCAACTGTCCATCCCTGCCCTTACTCCTCGGAAGTGGTGGAAATCATCCAACAACAGCTTGACTCATCGATTGAGTGCAGCCCAGCCTGGTTGATGCTTTATCCCATACTTTGCCACGCCTGCGACTTTTGCTCATCCATAGATCGAAGGGAGAGGGACATTGAGCAAGCAGCCATAACTGTTATCGATCATATTTTCGAACAACACCGTGCAAAACGGATACTGAGCATTTGGCTTACAACATGCGAAGTATTCACCGCCGGTGCAATCCTAGTGGATATTAATATACGGAGGAAATCTCAAGTGGACAGCTTGGGAACACTGGCCTCTGCAAAAAGCTTCAACAGGTGTTCAAGCTTATTAGCAAGTTTTGCTGAGATTTGGCCAGCAGGAGTAACTTTCAAGGAGCTTTTTGAAACACTGTCCGAATTTCTTGCGGAAATATAACGTCATTGGAAAATTTTGAGATGCCCCAAAGGTTCCTTAGCCTTCCTATGGTCGATTTAGTCCGCAAGTAAATGAAGGCAGTGCCGGATAATCACAACAGTTGGTCAAAAGGAAGAAGATGAGAGATGATATCACACAAGGGATATATTTTAAATATTGTCATTACCAGAATCCTAACTTCAGCTCTGGTACATGAGCGCTATAACTGGTAGTAACACCCTTTTGACCTTCTGCCATACCCACGCATAAGCGGCTGACAGCCTCGGCACACCACTCTGGGCCTTCAACAGCACCTTTGTTGACCCAATCGCGATATCTTTGGGCCTCCTCGGGAAACAAGACATCGTCATACTTCGCTTCAATTAGTCCCTCGGCCAATTTGGTCCTCGTGAACCCAGGATACACTCCGTATACGTCAACTTCATCATCTCGCAGTTCCCAAGCTATGTTGTCAATCAATCTGGTCAATGCTGCTTTGCTTGTGCAATAAGCTGAACGCCCGGCGTAGTGAGCCTTGTCAGCCGTCGAGGACAGAAGGACAATTTTCGCTGGAATCTGCGGATTTCGTGCAGCATTGGAAGAAACAAGGAGGGGAAGGCTTTTCTGAACGCTTAGGAATGCACCAGAGACATTGATATCCATAGTACGTTTAAACTCAGAATAGTCAAGGTCTAAAATTCGCCTCGGTGGACTCTCGATCCCTGCGCTGACAACCAACGCATCAAGCCCACCGAACTCATCCTTGGCAATCGCTACTGCTTTTTCCGTATCTACTTCCTACGAAGCGCATTGTTAGGAAATTCTACTATCCAGGGGGTTTGAGCACAGAGAACATTTGTCACGTCACCCTGGGAAACGTATAGTCTCTCGTCATTTGAATACTCCCGTTGGAGTGCCTCCAGCTCAGATCCGAAGTCAATCGTAAGGACAACGACTCTAGCGTTGTGCTTTTCAAGGAGGAACTTGACCGTGGCACATCCTAAGCCAAAACCTCCTCCAGTAACTAGTACCCGCGGGGATGGAAGAGGCATATTTATTTGATAAAGGAATATCGTTCCTTACCTCATGCGATTGATTCTTAAAACCCTGTTCTATGTCAGGATTACGTGAGCTATATGAATATCTAGTTACACCATATCACCTCGGGTTGAGAAATACGGATTTCGCCGATCTTTGCTGGATAGACTAGGTGTTCTCCGATCCGCAAACGGGTTCTTCTCTCCGCTTTGAGTTACCCCATTAAAGAGCCACTCTTAAGTAACAACCAAACGGAGGCTCCTCTGTAAGAATACAACATGGAAATATGGGACAAGGCTAAAAGCAGTATGTGCTAACATATGCCTCAGGACATCGTAATCAATCAGTTAGATGCGCTGTGTCAGAAACCAACCTAGCACGACGACTTCATACAGTTCCAATTTAATTTGTGGAAGTGATGAAAAATTACATAAAACTATCGAATTCTGAACTCTTATTCAGAAGGCAGTGTTTAGCAAGTAACTAGGAGTCTGAGGCCGGCGAGGTGTGGGATATTGGTGTCCGAGTATGAAGATGTTGTGCTCTATAAAATCGTCTCTGCTAAAATTGACCTTATTGTTTTCACCGTTCCCCGATATAAAACTAAGATAAAATATAACCGTGAACCAGACCCATTTACATTATCAAACACGTCAATTTGAATATTTTCCTCATATTATTATACGACATATCGAAACTGCTTATTCTCCTTGTCAGTTAGGTCCATGAATGCAGCATCGCTGAGATGCTCGATATGACCTGACTCTTCCTCACGGTCACGTTTCTTATTCTCTGATGTGTTTAACCAGTAAAGAGCCAGTAGTAATAGTAATGCAAGAACCCAAAGTCCGATTACTGCATCCTTTGCCTTAAAGTAGTAGGGCGCATCTCTGAATATCTGAGGGCCAACAAGAAACGCTACTGCCAGTGACGTAAACACAATGCCGTTCACAGTAGTCTTCTTTGTGTAACCCAAGGAATTACTAGTCTCGAAGTTGGTCATTGGAATTTGTCTGAGGACTAGAATCGACTTACCTTGAAATCATAGATATTACAATAAAATACGGGGTCGATCCGTTGCCCACAATGAAGAAATAAGCCACGAGTTGGCCAAAGCGTTCATGGAGAGGTCCAACATGAGAAAGCCCGACTAAAAGACCTATGAAGAATATATTTATGATTTGACAGCCAGCTGCGACGAGGCTTCGTTGCTTCGATCTGTCTGCGAGGTAACCGAAACTCAAGTTACTGCATATCTGCACGAACCCGGTTGGCATTGCGAGAAGCAGAGTAGTGTTGGAATCAAAATTGAGAGATTTGATCAGAAGTGACGAAAACAGCGTTGTCCCGCCGCTCGGAATCTGGGCAGATAAGATGAACAGGACGTATATCCAGGTCTGCAGATTGAATTAGAAAAGGTGCTCCCACAATTATCAGGATAACTTACCCGTATATCGACAAAGGCTTCTCTAAACTGATACCACTTGAACTGGTGGGACCCAACTCCCTGGTGATTCTCTCTGAGGCGTTCAACCGCCAGCATCTTGTCTTCCTCGGAGAAGAAGTGCGCTCTGATGGGACTTTCGGCCATGAAGAAATACATGCAAACTGCAAAGAGGATTGTTATACCGCCGGTGACGAGTGCGAGGATTCTCCACCCATGGAATGTAAGCCCAGCTTCTTGAGAACCCCTTGAGCAGCCATACGCAACAACTCCACCGACCATTGTGGAAAATCCGTTGCTGGCAGCCCAAATTCCTACACGAGTAGAATGTTCGTACTTTTTGTACCATTTAGCAGTGATCAAAACAAACCCGCAGTTAACCGTAGCTTCGAGGACACCCATAAACACTATAAGACAGTCAGATCATCATGCTGGGCGTGCAGGATAAGTAATTGTAGTAATTACGTGCCTCGTACAAACATGAGGCCTGTAAAGTTATGACCGGCAGCCATCGTACAGAGAACAATTCCCCAAAGAAGAGCGCAGACTGCGATATATTTGGACTGCGGGAAGTGTTGAAGAAGCCTGTTGTGTGGATATGCCGCAGCGAGGTATCCAAAATAGTAGATGGAACCAAGCCACGTATATTCCGAGTTACTCAGATGTGCATCTTTTAGGATGCCCATGACAGAGGCATATGACAATCTGGGCGTCGTATTAATCATGTTGTCCTTATGGTATGGTAGTTATCGTCAAGAGCTTCAGTGAAAACTTACATTCCCTTGTCCATGTACTGCATGAAATAAAGGGCGCATAACCATGGTAAAACATGCAAGTCTGTAGCACGTAATAACCTTCTATCCGTAGCCTCATCAATATGAATGGGCTCATCGGAAGCATACTTGAGTGCTTCATCAGCACCGGCAGTAGCTGGGCTTGCTAACGGAGCAGCATCTATGCCATCAACGACAGGGGCGTTCTTATCGAATACTACCGATTTTTCGAGATCTGCCATACTTGCCAGATAATATAGCGAAAGAGAGATGTCTGAGGGCAGATAGTCGCCTAGGCTGCTTCTTCATATCGAATATAGTGTATTTAACAATCCTTGCCCGTGGCCAAACCGGATGGAGATTGCCGACAAACTATTCGCAATCTTCGCACTTCTCCGACAGTGTTACAGCACGACGATATGCCACAAGATTGCGTGACAGTCAGACTTCAATAATCTTTAAATCTTCCGTCATTATAACTATAGTAATAATTGGCATTCGGTGACTGCCTTTTGCGTCGCTCATCTAGGTGGCTTGTAGCTCACATTCCCAGAGCTCCGAAATCTACAACTCGCTAAGCATTTTCCGTTTCGCGTGCGACTCAACATTGCAATCCAAGCTCAACGGTTTCCGCAGTTTGGCTGGGATAACAAGTCTGCTGCAAACAGTGCGCATATAATTTTCTGAAACGCACATAATCGATACTTGCGTTGGCAAGATGACTGTAATCAATATTCACACAGCTGTTCTATTCGACCCAAAACTTAAAGAATTCGTTCATGATATGTCAATTGAGGTAAACACAATTACTGGAACAATTGCAAAAGTATATAAACGTGAGAATACCTTACCAGAGGTGATCCAAAAACCCGATATAGACTTGCGCAACAAGATTGTATGCCCTGGCTTTGTGGACGCGCACACTCATATCTTCCTGCATTCATACGAGTAAGATCGTGCTTGTATTATTTAAGAAAATAACTGATCGACGGAAACAGTGAAGCAGCATCGGTTGTCCAAAAGCGCGATGAAAGTTTTGTAGAAAGAATTATTCGCGCAGTGAATCATTGTCGAGTTGCCTTACTAGCTGGGTATACAACTTACCGGTGAGTGTCCTGTCAAAACCAACTTGTTAGTACTCATGTAAGTATAGTGATCTGGGATCTGAATCAATGAAAGAGTCTGACTGTGATGTTCGAAATGCCATTAATCGCGGTTTAATTCCTGGGCCACGACTGTTCGTTGCGACTAGAGTTATTGCTTCTACCGCGGCATATGAGCCTCGAACAGAGAACCATCTTGGTGGAACTTGCCTGCCAGCAGGATGTGATGCGGCTGATGGGGTAGATGAATTACGAAAAGCAGTGAGAAGGCGTATCGGAGCTGGTGCGGATATTATCAAATTTTATGCAGATTATAGACGGCGTATTATGCGGTTTCCACCTGCCCAGCAGCACCCTTATATTCCCTCAGTCAAATTCCTTCCTGAACAACCAAATCCGGAACTTGTTGTTTTCTCCGATGAAGAAATGAAAGCAATAGTAGAAGAGGCGGAACTTGCTGATTGTCCCGTTGCTGCACATTGCGGTAGTAACAAAGGGGTAATTGCCGCAGCAAAGGCCGGAAGTCTTACGATTGAACATGCATATTGGGCAAATGAAGAGACATTATTAGTCATGAAGGAACACAGTTGTATAATGGTACCAACTTTAGCCATTTGTGAAAGATTGTATAACTCACGAATGCCTGGAATATTAGCAGGAGTTAAACGAGCTTGGGAATTGGGTGTACGATTAGCATGTGGAGGCGACACTGGAACTTTTCCTCACGGAGAAAATGCACGAGAGATGGAACTGATGATTGAGGCAGGAGTTCCTTTGGAAGAAGTCCTAGTTGCTGGGACTGTTGGTGGTTGGGAGGCTTGTGGGGGTGATAGATGTGGTAGGAGATTTGGCTGGTTTGAGGAGGGAGTGGCTGCAGATATTATTGCACTGGATTCAGATCCTCGAACAGATTCAGAAGCTTTGCGAAAAATATCGTTTGTCATGAAAGATGGAAAGGTTTGGAAGCAAGACGGCATTGCAATAGACATGGTTTAGAGCTTTGATAAAATCCATATTTTACAAATACAATTGTATATAGCATCCTAAGTATATAGGTATAACGGAATGAAGTTTCTACTCCGTGTGCAGCCAAAGCCATTAAGAGATACTGGATTCACGACCGTAGAAACTTACGAAATCAAATGGGCCGCATATTGGAAAATCTGGATAATATGACTAAGACTATGATGTTTTAGATTAAAGGAGTCCGAGTCAAGAATAGGTCAAGAAACAGCTCTTCTATTCCATTTCCATCCTGCCTTTAAACTTTTTTTTTGAAGCTTGACACCAGCAGATCTTTTTCCAAAATTCCATTCTTCTTTGCGATTAGTTCATCTACATCCCAGTTCGCCCATGCCAAACGTCCTGAGAGAAAAATTCACAGCAGCCCAGCCTTCATTTTCAACCATTTTGTGTTTGGTCTGTTCCTAGAGAGCAGGCAAGAAAGCTGTGGGGTATCTGACACCATTGCTCTTTGAGGTGTCACATGACCCAAACGACTGCTCTTCGCATTACGCTTCCTTGATTTCCAAGACAAAATTCCCACATCCTCCTTTATAACTATAGCATATATATCTTGAACACCCAACGTCGCAGATGAATGTCGGTTAATGATTCCATCACTTAATTAATGGTCCGTCTGCCCGTATTTGTCCATTTACTCACCTAAGATTTCAATCTTCCAAGCTTGGTTCTCGTTTCACTTGCGGGAGTGACGGAAACCCTCTCTTGCGCAGAGTGCACGCAGGTAACGCAAGTGAGCTTACAAACAGGATCCTATCAGAATGGTAAATTATGGTGTTTCACGTGGCTGTAAGACTTGCAAAGGGAGGAAGAAGAAGGAAAGTGTCTAATATTCAACCTTTTTGGGGTTTCCCTTTTAAGATCTAATGAAAGTGTATTAATACTGACATCATTCCGAATTAGTGTGATGGAGTTCGACCAGTGAGTCTGCACTTTGTTCAGTTGCCAGGAGTGCAAAATCGTCTCCGGTTTTATTGTCCTCAATTACTTCGACATCGGTCTGATTATCCTCTTTGAAGGCTTGCAACCAGTGTGTGCGATTACGCATAGAGTGCCTTGGTTACGAAGAAGAAAGCAGCTCCTTAATATTCCGGCATTATGGCCCTCCAAGAGTGGGAACCGGAGAATCTCAGTGGTACACAGGGACTTCAGTTTTGAGAGAAATAGACGGCTGCCTAGGAAACATTGCTGAATTTCAAAATTTAAGTGATGACCATCTGGAAAAGATCGCCCTGGAGGTCTTTCTAGAGGACTACAGTATCAAATCAAATGATCAATCACTCTCACGAGGATTCTTGGATGGGTTGCGGCAACTCGTGACTCAATCGACTGATGTAGCGCAAGCATGCCAGATAGTTGCTCTAGCAGGCATGGGAAACAGACTGGGTAGAAGTGGTCTCGTGCAAAAGACTAAACAAGTATATAGCAACCTCCTGCACTCTTTCCGGATAAATCTGTCCAAAGCAACATCTGCAGATACTGTCAAGTCATTGGTAACCGCCGTCTTGCTGGGGCTTTATGAGGTCTGTCGTTCTGTCATCAAGATGGCTTTAGAGTTCTGAGGCTAATAGAATATAGATTATGACTTGCACAAAGGAAAGCATCAGTCAACACGTTACTCATGCCAGAGGTGTCGCTGCCATCCTTTCTAAGGAAGATTCCCCATTTGATATATTGGGTAGTATGCAATTATTTCAGTTGAGTAATTCTCTGGTACTTAAGAAGCCTCTCCAGGTATGTTGAATGGTTAAAATGGCTCTCCATTTATGTGTTTACGCCAAGCAACAGAAGAATACGACAGGAGTACTTTGCGTGCCAATATCGAACCAGTCGGTCCAGAGTCTAGATGCTATCTTAATAAAATTCAATTCCACTTTTTATAAGGCGAACGATTTGCTATTAGACTCACTTGAGAATTCGACACAGGATATTCTAGATGTAATGGAGAAAGCAGCGAAACTTAACAGGGAATTCGCACAATGGGCTGTAAGCCAGCCTCAAAAATGGCTGCCAACGACGACAAGGGACTATGCAAAAGGGAGAAATATTGATGCTTATTTTGACTGTAAATTTTCGACGAAGGTCTAGTTCCGAAAGTAGACTGACTTTTACTATTACAGTATATGTTGCTGCGGTCTGGAATACTTATCGCAAGACACGGCTCTTAGCACTTGACGTCATATACAGATGCATGATACGGATAGGAAATGGCCAGACCGCGGAGTTGGAATTTGAAGCCAAGTTAATAGCAGAAGAGATAGCTGCATCCATTCCTTATCACCTGAAGGCATCCTCAGCTGCTTATTGCCAACAATCAGGTGATACTAATGAAGGCATGCAATCAATTAAGACATCTGGAGGCCTATTTCTGTTGCATCCTTTATGGGTGGTTAGTATCTGTTCTATTATTCCATCGGAGATACGCAGATCTATGCAAGAATGTCTCAGGTGGATCGGAATAAATTTAGGCATCCAGCAAGCCTTACTGCTAGCAGATGTGAGTCCCCGAGCTCTAACCTTGAATTTCACTATGAGCTGAGAAGACGCATTATCAGCCTCAGATGAAAATCCCTTTTCAGTATATCGCAGAGGGCCATGTTCTCATTTGGGCGGGCATGCTCCTTGAGCCAGAACTAACGGCGATATGTGGCAGTGAAGCCACCCACCCCATATCTACTACAAAATAATGCATGACTCATATCTGATACCCTGCTTTCATTAGCTCCTTATTTGATCTTCAATCGTCGTTGCGGAACCAGCACGGAGAACGGCGTCCGGCATTTGCTCTTGGGGTTAAATTCAAGCCTTTTCTATATTAGGCTAGCTTTGCGCTGGAACAAGGATAAGAGCGAATAGGGATGAAGCAATGCTCTGAACGGAGGAGAGCCCATATTCTGAAAAGACACCGTCAACTTATATATTTGAGGGAACGAAAGAGCTCTCTCACATTAGAATTCAATCTTTTGCTCCAATATAATTTCAAGCCTCCATCTACTCAGACTATTTTAGATATTATGTCGGATCTCATTCGCGATTCTCCCGTTGGCTGCTTCCTCCGAATTTTGACTCGAAATCGCTGGGCATCCTTTCCCGAAAGCCAGCCACAGTTCAAGCTGCCTGGGACATATAGTTCAAACCTTCATTCAACTATGAGAGATGAGAGCACTCTCGTTACTTGGTACTCGATGGACGACCCAGACAATCCTCATAACTGGTCTGCATTGAAAAAGAGCTGGGTTTCCTTCGTTATCATGTTATATACGTTCACAGTCTACATCGGGTCATCACTTTATGTGTCAAGCATCGAAGACATTGTTGGGGTCTTTCATACAACCAGTGTCATCGGATCTCTTGGCCTGTCTCTTTATGTCATCGGTTACGGAGTGGCGCCCCTGCTTCTATCGCCCCTCTCGGAGATTCCGAGCATCGGGCGAAATCTCCCATATATTATCACCTTTTTCATGTTTTTCATATGTTGCATCCCACTGTGTCTGGTTGATAATATAGCTGGTCTGCTAATTCTGCGGTTCTTGCTGGGTTGTTTTGGTTCACCCGCGTTGGCCACGGGAGGAGCAAGCTTTGGGGACGTTTTCAGCGCTAAGCTGATGCCATATGTGATCACTTTGTGGGGTGGTGGCGCTACTATGGCACCGGTGAGTTATGTTTCTATGTATTTTCCCTTAAGATATGGGACACGAGAATTAATCAACTACAATTATCGTTAGGCACTTGGTCCGCTTATTGGAGGCTACGCCGTCCAATCAATGGGGTGGCGATGGAGCTCGTGGGAGCTTTTGTGGCTTTCAGGCTTTTCATTTTTGTTGATGTTTATATCTCTTCCAGAGACGTCGTCCGACTTCATATTACTCTATCGGGCAAGACGATTAAGGATCTTGACGGGTCGTTCGGATCTTAGAGCCGAATCCGAAATTCGTCAGTCACATATGAGCGTTGGAGATATTGCATGGGATGCCTTGGTCAAGCCTTGGCAGATTAATATTCTTGACCCTGCTGTGCTATTCTCTACAGTCTACACGGCGTTGATCTACGGCATCTACTACTCATTCTTTGAATCATTTGCTATCGTTTATGGCGATATATACAAATTCTCACTTGGTGAGATTGGTTTGGCATTCCTAGCCGTATTAGTTGGACTTGTCACTGCTGTCATTCTATATTGGTCCTACCTGAATTTTATAGCTAATGCTCAGATTGCGCGGGCAGAGCTTGAAGGCGTCCCACCCGAGGCGCGTCTCCAGCCCGGCCTGATTGCAACATTTTTTATACCTATCGGGCTATTTATTTTTGGTATGGAAGAACTGCTCACCTAAAGTACCTGTGTTGAGATTCGATTATATTGGAATATCTATGACTGACATTTTGGTGGTAAAAGCATGGACAGCCAGGGCCGATATCCATTGGTTCCCCTCACTTGTGGGTGTTGCCACCAGTATGTTTGGCGTCTTTATCATCACCCAGTGCATGTTTATCTACCTCCCGTTCACCTACCCACCCTATTCTGGCTCACTGTTCGCTGCGAATGGCTTCGCACGCAGTATGTTTGCTGCCGGTGCAATCCTGTACGCAAAACCCATGTTTGAGAAGTTGGGTGTTGACGGTGGTGTTAGCTTGCTCGGCGGCTTAACGTTGCTTTGCTGTGGGGGCATCTACGGGCTCTACTTCTGGGGAGCACAGTTAAGAGCGCATAGTCAGTTTGCGGTATCCCCATCACAGGGTTAACAGGACGACGATTATGGTTATGAGAAATGGATATGTGGAAAATCAGAATAGATAGTATTTAGAGAGGCAGAAGATACATAGCACTTGCTGCTATTAAGTCATAAGGACCATAGCATTACTCCAGCTGTGGCCAGATCCTACCTTTGAAAGCTAGATAGCTTTATACACTTTCCACGACCATTTCATCTGTTTAACTAGAGATTCTCAAGCAGTGAAAAGCCATCTAAAAGGTTATCCCCCCGTAGAGATTTGAATTACCCTAACTGCAGATGATAAGATGAGATGAGATATCGATTTTTCGTATGTAGTAGTTCTGGCAGGTCAACAGAGCCCATGCCCATTATTCTAAAACTATTGAACCTTCCCTCTACTAGCAACAGGCCAGATCTCTTCAATAACACCTTTACGATGAGCGTAGTAGAAGTCATGTAGGTTGATTGTTGGATCGATATGACTGGGAATCATCTCAACACGAGTGCCAATGGAGAGATTAGACTCGCCTTCCCAGCTCAGTCGGCCGTGTTCATCACCCATGGGCGTATAAATAACTCCAGGTAAATTCTTAGGCTCAGCAAATCCACTATCAGTGGTAAGTGCTTTAAGGCCAGCGTCTATCGTAACGTAACGTTCTGATTCAGATTTGCTGATAACGGTAGAAAGAACGGTCAGGCTATTTGAGAAGAAGGTTCCTACTGCATTACGGTAATCGGTATCCATAAATATAAATGAGCCTGGCTGCACTTCGGTGACTCCAGGAGTGGTAGCGCAGAATTCAGCGGTGCCCGTTCCGCCGGTGGTGACAACTTGTATGTCGAATCCATTTTCCCGCAGTAGGTCAGCCGTGTTAGTAAGGGTGGCCATCGAAGCTCGGCATTCCTTTTCTCGCTCTGCGCGATCATGCAAGTGTTGGAGATGCCCTTCGTAACCCTGTACACCGATGAGCTTCAAGTGCTTGAGGGCGATAATATGCTTGGCCAAGGCGAGAGCCGATTCTGGAGCGACGCCTGTTCGGTGCAAGCCGACATCCAGATCAATTAAGGTTTGGATAGGTTGCTCAATATCAGACGCCGCCAACGCCTCGTTAATTGCCGTGGCTCCTGGCTCGCTATCAACAACGATTCTGATGTTGGGGTGATGTCGGTATAGTTCCACAAGTCGAGCAACCTTCACGGGCCCAACTATCTCACAAGTGATTAGAAGGTCATCAAAGCCATTAGTGGCCATGACCTCCGCCTCGCTCAGCTTGGCCACACATCCGCCTTTTGCACCTGCTTTGACCAACTTTTTGGCAAGGATGGGACTCTTGGTTGTTTTGAGATGTGGCCGGATATTCACTCGCATCGGTGTCAAGAGACCCATGAGCTTCCGGATATTTTCCTCCATAGCATCGAGATCCACAATCATGGAGGGAGTGTCGAGGCTTTCCAGTCTATCCCCAGGCTTTGGATCATACATCTTTGATTGTGCCTAGAAAAATGCGTAGGATCTGTCCAAAAGGTGGGAGGTGGAAGCAGAAACGCACGAAACGTTACTTCCAAAGGGGAAGGTGCGGCGATACGAGTGCCGTACGTGGACCGTGCGTCACTAGCGAATCCATTTACGTTGAGAGGGCAATGCTTCAAATACGATCATACTAGATTTATTCTGTTCAATACTTCGTTTTGTATCTCATTAGCATCGCTAATTCACTACTATAATGATAGTATGTGTGTCATAATAGAATAAATGAATCCTCCAAAGTTCACTTGCATTGAAGCCATTTGAAGCTGAATTAAGATACGCTGCAAGGGTTTTGAGCATGTATCTATAGTAACAGTAAGGAAGATAGCAACCGCTCTTGGGCAATCTAACGAAAAATAAGAGATGGACGGAGAAGTGTCCGCCGATGCACAGGAGTACCGATCAGTATGTTGTATTAAATACCGGTAGACATTGATGAGTCAGCAAGCGCCTGCGTTGTTTCGGCTCCCTCTACCCCTGTCACGGCCGCTCCCCCCTGGCTTCACGTCCGAAGGCTTCAGGTCGCGCACCGAGAGGGGCCAATAACAGGAGAGTACATAATGCCTCTAAAGGAGCTGCTCAGATCTCTGCAGAGTCTCACCTCGCACTATCCAACCAATTTCCATTTCTTTTTGATTCACTAGGTTTATTTTACTCTTTCTATGGTATCCCATTTCTCAAACGCGAGCGACTTTTTGTCCTGTGCCTTTCTGTTTGACGACTAGGCCTATCTGGCAGCCGTTGAACATGGCGAAGCTATTTGGAAGAAAGGGACAAATCCCAAACACAATACAAGAAAACTCTGTCCTGGCGAATACGGCCCAGATCCGCGAAGAGAAAACAACGACTACTGAGTCTGGGTCCACAGCAGATGACCATGTATATCCAGGACCATGGGCTCTTGCAAGCATTACTGCGGCGTTGTATCTCACCATGTTTCTTGTTTCATTGGTATGTACCTTGCATCCACCAGACGATCCAACTGGAACTCTTTTTCCCTTCTTAAAAAATTATGTTAATCGTTGATCCAAGGATCGAACCATCATTGCGACTGCAATTCCACAGATCACCAATACGTTCAAAACAATCGACGACATCGGGTGGTACGGCACTGCATTCATGCTGACCAGCGCAGCATTCCTTCTAACTTTCGCTCGTCTATACACTTTTTACTCCTCAAAATGGGTCTTCCTGCCAGCCCTTGTGGTATTTGAGCTTGGCTCGGCTGTTTGCGGTGCTGCTCCTAATTCAACAAGCTTCATCATTGGCAGAGCAATAGCGGGTATGGGAACAGCAGGAATAGCCTCAGGAGCTATGGTGATCATCGCTACTAGCGTACCTATGAGGAAGCGCCCAATATACATGGGATCCATGATGGCTATTTTTGGCATAGCTTCTGTGGTTGCTCCTTTGATGGGAGGCTCACTCACCGACCATGTCTCCTGGAGATGGTGCTTCTATATCAATCTGCCGATCGGGGCTGTGACTATTCCGGTCATTATGCTCGTCCTCAAACCATCCCCTCCACCTCATTCAACCACTGTTAAAACGGTCCGAGAACGCTTGGAACAGTTGGATCCCTTGGGCGGAATATGCGTACTTGGTAGTATCAGTTGCCTTCTGCTAGCTTTGGAATGGGGGGGAACGGTATATCCATGGGCAAACGCTCGAATTATAGTTCTATTTGTTCTCTTTGTGGTTCTTTTCATCGCATTCCTAACACTCGAGAGATGGATGGAAGATAAGGCGACGGTGCCACTGCGATTAATGAAAAGCAGAACTGTGTCCGCTGGCATGTTCTTCACCTTTTGCATTTCGGGTCCGACGATGGCGTCTATATATTATCTACCCCTCTGGTTTCAAGCTGTGAAAGGTGTTAGCGCAGTTAGATCTGGTATAATGATCCTGCCACTAATGCTTTCAATAGTTGTGGGCACCATAGTTGCTGGATCATTGGTTACACGCCTGGGGTACTATACGCCGTTTATGTATCTTTCTGTTGTGCTCACCTCCGTTGGGAGTGGTCTCTTGACGACTTTTACTCTCTCAACGAACCACGAGAAATGGATTGGATACCAAGTGCTTGTTGGATTGGGCTTGGGCGTAGGCTTGCAGCAATCCGTTGTTGCCGCCCAGACGGTACTTGACAAAAGAGATATCTCTACTGGCATGTCCCTTGTACAGCTAGCACAGATACTTGGGGGCGCAGTCTTTCTTGCTGTAAGCGAGACTGTTTTTAGTAATAAACTTCTCTCATGCACCAGAGAGTTAATTCCAGGACCGGAGGGCGAAGAAATTGCTGCAAAGTTGGGGGATGCTGGAGCAACTACACTGCGAAGAGTAATTGATCCACAATTTCTTCCGCTGGTGTTAACGGCCTATAACAACGCTATCAGCAACACTTTTATAGTCGGATTAGCCACCAGCTGCATCGCTCTCCTTGGAGCTATGCTGATAGAGTGGCGCAGCGTCAAACATGATGACGGGAAAACGAAGAACAGACAAGGCGGTGATGTACCAGTGGAGGTGTAGAATATGACCCACTTCTATCCTTTCTCAACAGATTCAAAACTCCTCTCCTACAATCATTCTGGAACTATGAGCAGACTTGAGGCATGATTAGCCTCACAATATCTCCTCTTCATGTATATATGTAAAATTTGCCCTGTTATAATTTAATGAAAGAAATTTCCATTGACTAGTCTTAAAGAGTCCGCATGAAGGCCCCCCCCTCTCTTCCCCAATTCTACCTTTCCATCTCGTTAAATGGCCATGGAAATTGCTGCATAAGAGAGCTCCATTGTTCCCAGTCCAAGATATTATCATCACTCAAATCTACTCCCATATTGGATCCCATATTTGAGGGATCAGCGCTTAGGATTCCTTGGTTAATGACCTCTCCTTCCTTCTGATAGTCTTTGTAGCTCAAGTCATCGGAATAGCCTTCTGAAACAGCTTCTCGCGCTTCACTTGCGTTTTCGGGTTCGTTAATCTTATTATTTCCAAGCATGCGGGAAAATAGGTCGATTACTCGCGGCCGTGCTGCAGTGGCTATACCCCGTCTCGCACATTCTCTAGTATGCATTTGCCAGATCTTTAGAGTTAGCCTGGCAATTGCAAAAGACAAATGATTTAGAGCATTAGGTCCAATTTGCTCAAACGTCACAGAGCAAATAATATCAATGCAGTTCCACGCCTTTGAGACTTCATCACCACTGACTCGGGTGCGAAGCTCAAAGAGTAGAAATACGAGTGTATCCCACGGAACATGGAAGCTGATATACCAAAGGTATCGCCTCGTTTTCTCGTCAGTCAAGAGGATACATTCACATTCTGCGACTTCCAAGCAGACAGAAAAGAAGCGATTGTTTTCCGATTGTGTGATGCTTTTATCGGAGAGCTGATTTGTGTATGGATGCTGGGCAAACAGATTCATCATAGCTTGTATTATCTTGCCAGTGGTCAAAGCCAGTAGATGAAAGGGTATCGACTCATCGCAATGACGTAAGAATCGTTCTCTCAGGATCTCCCCGGCATCAATGAAGCAGTCTTTATCCTCAAGTTTTGGAGCCCACTCCCGCATGATCGGCCAAGGGCTTTTAAGCATCAATTCCCTAAGTTGTGGATGCTTCGATATGCAGGCTCTAGTGACATATCGGCTGAGACAGAAAAGCATTTCCGTGGACCCTCGGTGCTCGAGAGGATTGTCTTTCATGTCTGGATAGAGATCGCTGTCGTTCACATTCAACGGCAGATTAGTTTGGGATAACGGGAAAACTCCTGAAAACGAACCAGACATATGGCCAACAGAGGAGTCTATCATGTCAATCTGCCACCACAACCGGCGCCGCATTTCAGATTCAAAGACAGAGAGTCCAAGTTCTGAGCCATCTCGGTGAATGCCAAGTCGTTGAGCAATTCGTACCGCTATGCTACTCAAGGACCAAAGAGTGTGAGTGTCGTAGGCCAACCGAGCAGAAGTCTCCAACATATCCGTTAACAGGGTTTCTTATTGTACTACATTTCAGTGACTTACAATAAATATCATAAAAGCTTGGAGCACGATTATACTAGAAGTTTTGAGTATACCAGCATTCACCAATGCCTGCTGAATACCTCTTCGATACCGCTTCATAAGGATTTCTCTTGACTCGTTAAACATTTCTTGGACTTCAGAACTGCTCAGTGATACAAGCGAACTGTAATATATTGCAAACATCAGAGCTTCGAGCTCTTTTGACACCGAATCTGGCCTTTTGGCGGCGTCAAGTATCTGTATCTGAACTGTAGGAGAATGCATGATCTTAGTAAGTGGATTGACTCTTTCTAAGAACACCTGCCATAGGTTAAAGATTTCGAGAGAGCTGGGATGTAGGTGTACAAGGCTACTCCGACTGGCCGACCCGAAAACGAGGAAATTCGAGTTGTAGTTGTCTATTTCAACATCATCGGTAGTATCATCCGCATCATCTTCAGGGCTCTCAGTTAGGAATTTTTCATTATCACAAAGCTACGTACACATGAGTGAGGTGGGTTATTATTATTATTGGGGAATCGCAAGTCATACAGACCTCATTGCTGACGCTTTTCCAGAGATGGCTATCAAATATCAGCATGTCTCTTCTATTGCATACCAAAGCGTTTACTTGTCAAGATATATCGATCTTCCATCCTTTGAGATTAGCTCTCCCCTAGCAGACAGGGGCCCCTGAGATCCCGCCGGTGTTGTACTACCCAAAGGGTAGGGGGTCTGATCCTCGTGAAGAAAGCTCTGGTCTCTCCCACCAATGCCATCGATCTCGTCTGGATTGATGCCATTCTTTCGTAAGACCTCTTCGTAGCGCTTTATACGTTGAAGTAATACCGTCTCGGGCTTCCGCCGTCGACGGGGAGGTAACGGTTGTCGGTAATCGCACGGTGTACGTATCTTTACGCAGTTTGAGCACGGCTCGTTGCGGTCGCATTTAATCTTTCTTTTGTGGCATAGGACGCAGGCATAAGCCCTCAAAGGTGCCGGTGTGTCATTCTGGGGCTTTTCAGCCATCTTTCCACGGTTTTAACCAACTCTTGGTAGGATAGAATAGTGCATCATCTGCAACTGACAAAATGCAGGCGTTTCGACGTTGCGCGCTTGAATTTATTATTCCTCTAAATTAGTGTACATTTATATGCGAACCTCTTGTTTGCTGCCTGAATTTTGGTTGGACTAGGAAAATAACTGGAATCTCTTATTGCTTTGACATGTACACTCTGGTCTTAGGATAATGTTGGGACTGTGCATTCATCCAAATAGATCCCATGAGCATTTGAAATTCACATTACCCATTCTCAGAAGGCCGTACCAAAGAAACTCTGTTGCAAATGATTGTCTATGAAAAGTCCTAGATTTGGGTTGGTATGATTCGCTTACGTGTGTTTTAAGTGCTGAGAAATTCTCAAACAGGAAAAAGCTGGACTCACTGCGGATAGGATTGGAAAGTCGTGATTAAACGGACCAGTTGAATCCATCTGCACAACCTCTTGATTACGCTCCTGCGCATTCGACTAAAGTAACTAAATAAGTTATATCTCACATGCATAGCTGCTGATCACTGCCATTTAATTCAATCACGTTTTTCTGCCTTCACCGTGATCTTCTCTGCTCCACTTCTTCAAATTTCACTATATCCTGTCGTGCCTACGTCACTGGCTTTCCCATCCAATTCCGCACAATGCGAATATATACAGCATCAGCACTTGCGCTAGTTGCAACAGCCGCATATGCTCAACATGCGCCTATTAATAAGTCACAATATGGTGCAGCACCCTTGGCACTAACAATGTTGGACAGCATAATCGAACGAGAGCAAGGTTTAACAGTAAACTCCTCGGTCAAGACGAGCGTGATCGAAGGTGGACTACTATTACTGGGTATCTCGGAAGTGCTTGAATATATTGAAATCAGCCCGGAGCAGAAGACCAAGTATGAAGGGTATTTAGAGCAAGTAACATCCGGTCTGGCTTCAGCACTGGAAAATGTGACTGCAGACACAGCTAGCCCACTAGATGAGTTCAGCGTTGGCACCCAATTGATCAAACAGTCAGTTATCACCGTTACCTCCGGTATAATAACTCTACTTCATCCAGCGCTATTACATCTCCGTCGATTATGAGTTAACTAGCCCTAGATTTTTCAAAAGCGGAAATCAAACTCTCCTAACCACGATCCACAACTTGCACGAGGCTGATCTGCAGCGAAAGCGGCAGGAGGATGGTACAGTGACCTTTACCTTCTAAATTAAATAACTCCAGAGCTGACGGGTGCCTGTCGCAATACAGGTTCGTACTGGTACTATGTCTACCCCAACGCGACCACACAAGATGGTCTCTTTTCCATCCCTTCCTTCCATGCGTTATACGCCTGCGAATTCGATCCCATTAACGCTCTTGCTGCATACCAGACGGCAGCACTACAGTTTTCAAACATTGTCTCCCGTTGCTCGTCTCACTCTACGGATGGTCTTCTGTATCATGGGTATGATCCCACTAGATCCTTCCCTATCTGGGGGAATTTAACCTCTCGTGGTCATTCTCAGAGTATCTGGGGACGAGCCGTTGGATGGACATGCACAGGATTGCTTCTTACACTTGATGTCATCCCAGAGGAGCCAGCAACCGCTGCGTTACGGCAAGAACTGATAGAAATCTTAGTACACTTCATCAATGCCGTAGTTAAGGTACAGGATCCATCCGGTGGTTGGTGGCAGGTACTGAACTTTCCCGATCGTGATGGGAACTACCTCGAATCTAGCTCGACGGGTCTCTTCACATATGCAATATTGCGAGGCTTAAGGTTAGGATTCTTGGGCACCGGGCGGTACGGAGATGGGGTTAGCGTGCCTGAATACAGACAGAGTGCGGAGAAAGGATACAAGTGGCTTCTCAACAATGCGGTGCTCAAACTTGACGATGGTACATTGGGGTATAATCTAACGGTGGACGTGTGTAGTATTAACTCTACCACCTCGTTTGATGTAAGGAACTTTTCATACATCCTTCTCCCCCTGTGGTATTCCCGCATGCCAAAAACAATTATACTTATTAATCGTCACAGTTCTATGTCTCCCAGCCGCTCAAGCCTCAGAGTCTGCTGGGGGAGGTGGGTTTTATCCTCACCGATGTCGAAATCCAAATTGCCAATAAAATAGATCCCTGAATGCTCCCCTGGATTGAAAACCCGAAAGCCATGTACAAGATTAGCTCGCACGCCATACGTAAAAGCAATACTATTTTTTTATTCCCAATCGTGCTCGACCCTCCAAGCATCTGCTGGTTTCAGTCCCGAGTTGATCAGGTCGCAATCTCTGTGGCCCCATTTCTCCCTGAAGACTGCCCTGCCGTGCTCAATTGTCATCTGTATGCCGGTCTCGAATCCTTCGCTATCTCGATAGAACGGCTCGCCTTGCCCACCTGTTTGGCGAGACTGCCAGGTATTTCGCCCGCGGCTGCTAGCTGACTTGGAGTTTTGCATGTGGTCAGCGGTATCCCAAAGCTTGTGGAAGTTCGGCGAGCCAAGGATGTCATCTTTCCATTTGGAGGAGGTAGAAGTGGGATTTTCTTCTCTCTTGATCTTGCCGCCGCCTTCTCCGCCTTCCTTTCCTTCATTCTCTTTCCTGAACTGTTCTTCCACCAGGTTCGGGTCTATAAAGCTCGCTTCTACGGTACCCTCCTTTCGGTAGAGCACAATTAAGTCATCAAGACTGCTCGCCACGTCCCATATGTATCCGACTTCGACTTCGCGCTGGTTCCAGCCATTCATAGTCAAGCGTTCGTGCATGTCGCAGTCTGTGAGGTAGAAGGGGATGAACGTATCCCAGCCGCCCACATCGACGAAAGCTTTGACATTGACGAGGGCCAAGCGGTCGTAACTGAAGAATCGAATGGCCCATTTCGGGTCTGACGATGGATCGGTGACGTTGCGAAGCTCATTAACGCAATGCGTATAAATGGTAGCAAAGTCGGAGTAGGACGAGTCTGGTTTCAGATCAGGGTGAGATTCAGCATAGCGGTCTTCGAAAGGAGCTGCCAAGACGTCCACTATTAAGTAAGTCAGCAAATGCCTGAGTTCTCCAGCTTGCCTATAGGTGCTGTATCATATTTGGAACTAGTGAGATAAGAAATGTAGATCATAGTGATAAGATGAAACGCTCAAGGGCGATTACATGCCCGGAGGAACTTGCAGGCCAATAAATAGTGGCGGGCTTAGCTAGAAGAGAGGGTAGAGACGATGAGAGATTGAGAGCGCATACTGTGACTCCAAAAGTAGTGATCCCAATTTTTCTCCAGGGATGTATAGAGGTAGAAGTTCTGCAACTGCGCAAACGTCAACAGCGTCGGCGTGACGAGGATATTGACCCCGAGCATGTGCAGCCTCGTGTGATTCAAGAAGAAGGGGTTCTGGAGGCCGAGCAGCCCGTCCCGGTTTGAATGCATGACACCCGTGTTCTCCACGACGTAGATGTCCTCGGGCGGCCATCCTGAGTTGATGTAGCTCACGACGGTCTGCTGCAACAGGCGCCAGTTGCGCGTGAAGCCGACAAACAGCGGCGTCTTCTCCTTGATGTGCGGGACCGGTGGGCGCACCCACGCGGCCACAGGAGGCAGCTCATCCGGCGAGTGGGCAGCGAGGGCCAAGGGGAAGTTGTCCACTATGGGATATGCGAGGACCGGCTTTGGTTCCTTATACTTGGGCTTTGGGGGAGGAGGGGGCGCATCATCGTGAGCAGGCGCTTCCTCGGGAGGAGGGGGAGCATTGTCGTGGGAGGGGATGATGCTATCGAATGTGTCTCGTCTCAAATATGTCGCGGTCACGAAGACGAAGAGGAGGAAGATGAAGACTATGAAGGTGTAACGCTGCCTCAGCGTCAATATCAACATCGTGACGGGTATCCTTTCTTAAGAGGACAAAAAAAGTGTTTCCAAGTGGAATAATCAACTACATTAGGAAGAAAACAAGGTTTACGGGGTCTGGAGAGCTGACATGCACCTTTCCTGAAATTGATCAGTTGCAGGATGGGGCTGGGAAGGCAGAAGAGATGGGTAGACAGGCTCCTCACTGGCTCCCAACACCAGGGAACTGCTGTGAGACGGTGCGTCAGGACGGCCATCGCACCAACAGCAGCAGGCAATCAACCATCGTATTCCCATGGGGGAGGGGGCTGAGAATAGCGTCGCTACACTACAGCACCGATCCGGTCGAGGACATTTCATGCGCCGCCCAGTTTTGTTGTTGGTTATGTCCCATGTTGTAATAATTACGTCAAGGGGTTTGCTGGTCTGGACCAGCGCGCGTCTCCTGCACAACGTGGTGAACCCAAACCCAACCCGAAAAGATGGCCCCTTTTTCCCACAGGAAAACATGGAGAGAACATGTTTGACCTACGGGTGTCTTGTTCCGGCTCCGCGTACCGTCCTGTGCTGCTGTACCTTGACATTACCACAAGACGGTCGATTATTCGACCGCGAAATAATCAATCGAAGAGACACCCGGGATGGTTGGGCCCAAGCGTCCATTGACCCAAATCTGACCATTCAGCTCTTTCCGGGCATCGTATTCGGCGACGTACAGCACTGTACTGGCAGCCCGGCAGCATTAGCCCGGTTGGTCGGCATGCCCATTCATCGTATGGTATTACTGAGGGAAAAATGAAAAAAATGGGAATCTCACGCCTTGGCAGAGACTAATCTTCATCCATTTGCTCGTTGGGGGCTCCACTGCTCGCTTAAGCACAAAGACTTGCCTGCCCTTCCGGGAGATAGAGCCGTGGGAGCTTTTAGGTAATTCACTGTCGATCTGCCGCGGAGCACCTGCCCACCGATTACCCTCCTCGTGTTGGTGCAAGCTGTCGCTGGGAAAGGGGGCAGCAATCCTCCTGGGTCCCTTTACGAATTGGGGTTACGGTCGCTCGTTCGGGCATTTAAGGTTATTAGCCGATGCTTAGACTGGATCCCCAAAGGACAGTGGGAATCGTTTGGTAAGGCACTCGTACGCGTTAATAATTACCCAACAGTCATTGCTCCTCCTTGGAGATGCGAAATGCACACGAATCTAGGCTGTTCTACAGGTTGGCTACCTATAGGGATACATATACAGTGTCTACTGAGATGATCTTACTTCCCCTGATCTCATCTTTCCTTTCCCTTCTCTTTTTCCCGTTGGAGATTTCGGTCTTATCCTTCGCTCTTCTCATTTCCTTCCGCCTGCGGCATTTTTCCTCGGCGCCATTGATAATTATGCGGGAGCAAGAGAACGGATAGCACTGGTCGACAGGTGATTTGACTTGGGAGATAAGACGTCGGCATTGGACCAAGAGCCTCAGCAAGGCAGCAGCGTGGCGCAGCGAGCGGCTGGCGGCGCGATGCGAGCATTGGCGCTCACACTTTTCCTCCTTGACGTCCTGGAGCACGCTCGCTCCTGCCAAGAGTGCTTGTGTGAGAAGGCTTGTGAGTGAGGCCGCGAATCACCCTCGGGGCGTGCATCTGGGGAACGCCCGGAAAGGAGGTCCACTAACGTGGCTTCCTCGGGTTTTGGGGTCCATGTGGTAGGGTATTATTTCCGAAGCCATGTACTGGTATTGGTTAGGTTGCCGAATACCCGATCTTTGTTTGACAGCACTACGGAGTAGCAGCCTCGCCCCGCAACAGACCTTCGCGCCAATATCGATTCTCTCCCCTCGCCACCAACATTTGCGAGCCTCTTCTCGCCGTCCCAGCTGGTCTGCTCAGGCTCGGGGGCTGTGCAAATGAAAGGGGGCTATGTAACGCGAATGCATTCGCTCCGAATCTGCAACTGCATGTCCCCGCCGTCCAGTCCTGTGCCTTTCCAGCAATGGTGCGTTCCACGATGGAGCTTCCTTTTGGTGAGAGCGCCTTTGTACATCTGCCTTACAGATGTACGGCAGAACGAAGAAGGAAACAATTGGCTCGCCTTACAGGATAACCCAGACAGCAAAGATATTGGAACTGGTCAGTTATCAACAGTAGAAGAGGTATACGACGCGATAAAACGCGTGGTAAGCTGAGCAAGAGGCTGTTTCGTGGCCCCTTGATGATGCTCGTATCCATGAAAAGTGACGAAGGCTCAGCGGCGGGAATCCTGCCTCCGATAACCCCTGTTATCCATCATCAGAAATTCTTCCATATCCCTGAAGACTTTCTAGATGCTTTCCATTATTGTACAGGTCGCTGCCAGCCCAGTTCTAGAAAGGTTCCCCAGCACCGGAGTGAACCCCCGGCGGCCGACTAAGACGGTCGGAATAGCGCTGAAATGAAAGAGGCTCAGTCAATGTAGTAACTATTGAGATAACTACGCGCCTTCTACAGCCTTCAATATACCCGGCAAAAGTTGCTAGGATAATGAATATTGCTTTGATACCGAAACCTCTGAAAGCGCATGTCCATGTTTAGTTTGTACGTCGTCGAAAGAGAGGATAGGAAGAATTAGCCAGTACATTTTTATTAGTTTTTGCGAGGCTATCCTAGAAAGTCAGAACAAAATCTCACTGGCCGTGTGGCTGCAAATGCTCAGCGAAAGGATCCTTCCACAGTCCGACAACGATTGATCTTCCAGCACACCACCAAGGCAGGCCGGCGGAGTTCATCTGTCTGGCACGTGACCAAGTAATGTTCCAGCTCTGCGGCTTCCTAGAGCCGCAGCCAGACACCAATAATCTTTCTTTTAAAGGATGTTCTGCCATAATTGGTCCGATAGATGCATAAAAATTCCTGCCGACTCTGTTTATAGTGCCGAATCCAGGAGGTAACAACATTACGAAATCCGATGCTATCGTGCAAGCGCAGGAAAATGCTTCATTCTTACCGCGCAATGCGAGAAACGTGTTTGCAGTCACAGAAATCTAGGTGTCTATGATTTTGCAATACTGCATGCAATAGAGAGAAATATTAATGTTCAGAATGGGATGCTAAAGAATGCAGGCCAGCGATCGGGATCCTGGATATGAATTCATTAGTTCTTGAAATTATATTTACATGGGGGCGTAAAAAATCACAACACTATATAATCCCCGAAAAACAAAAATATTCAGCTGGGTGGATCCCTTTTCGTCTGTTTAAGATTGGCTAATTATAGTGTCTAATGGCTATAAAACTATAAAAGCTACATGTATTTAGTTTTATGGATATCTCAGGCATTACACAATGACTCGATATCCGTGGGCACGTATGGTTGTAAAATGGCAATCAAGCTCTCAAGTGGCAGCCAATCCAGGGTGCCGTGGATGGTCTCAA
Source organism: Scytalidium sp. 3C (assembly GCA_000743665.3). Classification (NCBI taxonomy): domain Eukaryota; kingdom Fungi; phylum Ascomycota; class Leotiomycetes; genus Scytalidium; species Scytalidium sp. 3C. The sequence goes on along the minus strand of JMRO03000127.1, from coordinate 86,697 downwards.
TGGGCTGGCCGCAGTACAAGACTCGCGCAAAAAGGCTTGATGAGCGTCCCTCGGTTTCCCTGTTTGCGTGGTCAGAATAGAGGTGCTTTAGACGAACCGGAAGAAATAACAGCGGGAACGAGGAGATGAAAGAAGAAAAGAAAACTTTTAAACATACCAGATCTCGAAGGCAATGTTGCTTGCCATAGCCGGCCATCGGAGCTGGTTAATACCCAAAGCACCCAGGACGGGTCCCAAATCGTTATCATGGATGAAGGTGTGGGAATAGACGGTGCTGGTCTTCTTGGCGGCGACCTCTTGGAAATGGGTGAGAATCTCACCAATAAAGAGACCCTGGACGAGCTGGATGTACTCGACCACATTGGGATTGTTTCGCCAGTAGTAGTTCCACTCCCAGTCACCAGCGCGAAAGACCTCCTCGGCCTGGGCCTCGGTAACGCAGTTCGAGGTGTTGGTGAAGTCGCAGGGTAGCTTGTATCCGTTGCAGAGACGGCCCTGGAAGTTATCGGAGAAGTGGTCGAAGGTGCTCTGCCAGGCACTGGACGACGCCCCCAACATGGTGCCCAGCTCGCTGCGAAGGGTAGCGGTCACTGCAAGATGCTCATTCCACAGGTCGGTCGACTCGATAGCCGAGAGGACATTGCCTCGATTGTTGCAAGGATAGCCCTCATTGATCGTGTCCACGGCCGAGTTCTGTTGGTGCAGCGGGAGCGGGCCGGAATAGTGAGGCCAGATGCCGCGCAGCACTCCTCCAGCAGATTGCTGAGTGAGCGGCGATTCGGTGGAACGGAACCAGACCTTGTTTGACTCTGGCGTCGAAGGAATCAGGCCCAGCTTCTGACCGTAGACGGCCCAGATATCCTGGCCGTGCTGGTAACCATCGAGCAGCCCGCCGATGGTGAGCTGGGGGAACTGGCACGTGGTATTGACATAGCCTTGGTTGAAGGGGTTGGTCAGGTCCGTGTATGTTTGTCCATAGACGGGGATCGGTGCCTGGGCTCCCGACTGGGGGCCAGCATAAAGGTATGCCAAGACATCATCGCAGTTGTAGGGCTGGTTCTCGCCCCCGGGAAGTATGTTGTAGGGTGTCCTCCGCTGATGGCGCTGGAGATACTCGAGATAGACGAGACGAGCCTTGACGGAGCCGGTCCGCACCGGCTCGGGCAGCTCGTACTCCTCCACGCGCGGGTGCGGCATGGTACAATAATCGTAGTAGCCATAGGGTTTGCCGGTGTTGTCATTGTTGCGCGTGGGAGCTTGATAGATACCACCGTAGGTTCCAATGCTGGCATTAGCGATGTACGCGGTGTCGTTCAGGCCGGGCGGGTAGAACGACTCCAGCGGAGTCAGACCCACGACCACAGGGACCGCGGCGGCCACAATGATTGACCAGGAGGACATGGACATTCTTGGAACGCTTGGGATGCTTGGCACGGCGACACATAAGATGGATGGTAGCACTTGTGTCTTGGCATAGCGGTTGACTTGGGGATTATTATATATACGAAGCCTGCGCAGCATATAGAGTGCATGCCGGTGTTAGCTGCGACGGTCTGGACGGTAATTACTGTCTCCTCTCCTCTCCACAGGGCTCAACGCCACTGAGAACACGGTTCCTAGCCGGCTGGCACGAGCTGATACCAGCAGCAGTGAGAGGACAGCAGAAGCACCCCGGCCGTGGTCCATCTGATTCTTGCAGCTCCCGAGCTTCCCAGTAGAGATAGGACTGCTGGAACGACATGGGAGGAGTATCCATCGCCGGGCAGGTCAGGTCTAACGGTCTCGGCGGCTTCGCTGTAGCTCCAGGCACAGGGCGCCCAAGAGTGGGGCTCTGCCAATGGCAACGGCGTCGGGGCGCACATGGCGGCGGCGGAGGCACGTGATCTCACCTTCTCTCTCTCAGACGGCGCGCAGTCAAAGCAGTTTCGTGATCCGGAATCCAGACCGGCCAGACACGTGGGAAGCAGTCAATTGGAGTCCCATAAGCTTTGCATGCATCTCCAGCATCGTTTGGCCTTCCGTGCTCAGAAGGGATGCGATCGACTCGTCCGGGCCGGTGAGTTGCACCAATTTCGATACCACTCTGACATAATCGTTCATGAGCATCCCCGTGGTTCCTGCATCTCGCGGTGCGACAGTCCAGTATATAGTGAAAAACTTATATATATCTAGCTGTCATCTCCCAGTATATATTTGCTAGCAGGAGCATCTCCATACCTGAATCAACCGGGTCAATCGAGTCAATTGTATCTTTGACTGGTACTGAATAATCTGCTGGTCTGCAAAATGTGGTTCGCTGGGTTGGCAACGCTCGCGCTGAGCAGTACGGCTCTTGCCTCTCCGGTGCCGTCGTTGAGCGACCTCGCCCTTCAGAAGGTGCTGGATGAAGCTGCGCCCGTCTTTGGTCCCTACACCAAGTACTATGGCCCAACCGCTGAGTGGATGTCGAGGTATCACGACAGCACACGGATCGTGCACATGAACATCCCTGGTGTCCATGATCCCCAGACCTGGAACTACTCCCTCGCCACCCAGGAGGCCATGAAGCACATCACTGACCTCGATGGGAATCCCCCACTGCCGCCCGAGGTGTACCGTTGCCAGGAGAAGAGCTTCATTGACATGCTGAATGCTGGCATCCGGGTGTTCGATCTTCGCTTCGCCTTCGATGTGACCAACTCTACCCTCGTCTATTGGCATTCCCAGGGCCTGGTCTCGCAAACGGCCACCATCCCCGATACGCTCTACGGCTTCTACCAGTGGCTTGACGACCATCCAACTGAAGCTCTCTTCCTGTCTTTTGAGTACGAGGGCGACACCACCCTCTATGGCACTGATGACTCAGATGTGCAGCTGGCGCTCTATGATGCGCTCACCTCCCCCGCCGCCAAGAAGTACTTCCTCCAAACAAAGGGTGAATTGGGGACCCTTGGTGAAGCACGTGGCAAGATCACCTTGTTACAGCGTTTTGACTTCGATAAGCTTCCGGCCTCCTACACCGCCGCCTTGCCTGGCTGCCATTTCTCGCCGAACTCCTGGACAGACAATGACCCGAACATCACCTTGGTCTACAACACCGACACCCAAGCCACGGCATATATCGAGGATTACTACTCCATGAACCTGCCCGTGGGCACCTCGGCCGTTGAGAACATTGCCGAAAAGTTCAACGCCGTGACGGCTCACTTGACCATGGCCGCAACGACGCATCCCGATAGCCTCTTTTGGAGCTTTGCCAGCAGCGAGAACGACGCCAACATCCCAATTGATACGCCCGAGATCCAGGCAATTGGCAATGGCACGGAATACACGCCCAAGGGAGGTGTGAACCAGCAGCTGATTCCGTTCTTCGAGAAGATGTAGGGAAAGCGCTTGGGTTTCGTCATGTTTGACTACTTTGACGTCCCATCCAACTTGGTTGAGACCTTTTTGGCTGTCTCGCCACCCTGAATGGAGTCCTTGAAGAAAGTTGAAGATGACTAGTAAAATAGCCTATGTCAACTCTATATTCAAAATTCAAAATTATTTTTTTGTACATAGTCAGAAATATTGTGATTAAAGTCCAAAATCATGGGAATAAAATGTTGTTGGACTCGTTAGAGGTTGCTTAATGCTATCACTGCTAGGGGTTTAATCCAATTCTATAAAACAAAGGGAGGTATAGGTCCCTAAATGTTTATAAGTCCCTAAATGTTTTCTATCTTTTCTCCTTTTATATTTTCAACTAATATCTCAAGGCTTATGTATAATATGAAAGCAGGTGAAATACCAACGATGTCCAAGTTATTTGCCGTAACGGAACAGAACTATAGGAGAAATGGTGGAAAGAGAGCCGTTGATACGGAGATCCTTCTACGAGAAGTACAGTCAAAAGACAGGGGTTCAATACGTTATATCCAGGCTGTGGCTCGGATGAATTATCTCCATGCGCGATACCGGAAAGCAGGGAAAATACCAGACGAAGATTTGCTACACACTTTGGGCTCCAATGTGGTAGAATCATTCCGTCTCGTGGAGGAAGAGGAGTGGAGACTTCTAACAAACACACAAAAATGTGCTATTGGAATATTCCATAAGAACCTTGGGGATGATATGGAGGTGCCATTTGCGTTGCTTCCGTCAAGTCAGACTGGTTGGATTGATGGCCTTCACTTTGCGGAAAAACTAAGAACATGGACGAAACAATATGAACAGACTGGTGCAAAGCCAGTGAAGACGAATGATCAGTACGTTAGAGTATACGTCGACTCTGCAACTTCTGCTATGCCAAAATTCGTCACATTCTTGTTCAGGAAGATCGTGGGTTTGGATCTAGGCGATACGATGAGAGTCAGTCTCTAGTAAGTTTCTCACCCTATTTCTATAAAAGATCTTATCAAGATGGTTAACAATGCCATTGAAGCATTGAAGCACCGGGGCCAATTCTTAAAATGAAACTAATAGCAATACGATCGTGTCGGAAATTTGTTTTACGTCATCTTGCCCTTCCAAGACCATACTTTCTTGCAGTAAAAATGGTTGATGAGAAAACAAATTCCGTATCCGGATTATACAATTTTGACCATTTGAGCCTACGGCCTTGGTACGTGAAGCCTATCTTCTGGAATATATGGGTGCTACATCACTCCTTTTGAGGCTATTTGGTGGTAGAACCCCTGGAACACAAGGAAATAGGTATCACCATCAGGGATATGACTTGAAAACTATAGGCCCAGAGCCCCAAGAAGGAAAAGGATTAGAGATGAGGGCAACTATTGAGTTCTTGAAGACCTGTGGCTCCTCAGGGTGTCCTTTCTCAAATTAGAAAGATAATTAAAGATACCCAATCCGTATAATCTATCCTACTTAAAGAGATTATATTTCCTATCAACTTTGTAGCCTAAATGTAAATATTATGAATTTGCGAGGTATAAGCTTCGATTATATGACGGGATCCTCAAATATCCCCAGCATTTCTTTGTCGAAAAGTATATAATCATAAGAAAGGTATGCGAACCTGATGTTCATCTCAAATATTATTCTCAGTAAATAATTGTGATTTTAAAAACCCATATACACTCTTGTCATATTCAGCTGATTTTTCTGTTCTCTGGTGTGAACCACTCCAGATGTTTGGATCCCGGTGAGATCTATTAGAGCAGTCTGCTTTAATGGCGACCTGTATAGTCTAATCTAACACTTGCCAGTTTAAAAACTGTAGGTATTTGTTTGGCGAATATTCATTCCAGACTTGGTTCCAAAACTGCATCCCTACTCAAAGGAAGGAGCGACAACACTACCCGCCTTTTCTGTAACGCTACTGAAAACACCGGTGACACCACTGATTCAACTGATACCTTTACCTTTGAATTATATATTGATGGGTTGATGGATAAAAATAAGACTGCAAGGCTTGGAAATGAAGGGGAGTATAACAAACGAAAGCCTGTATGACAAACAAAAGAGCCGACTGCATGAAGATTGCTGAAGTCAAAAGGATTTTAGATTGGAATACAAAAATGGTATTGGTACATATCAGCAGGATGCGCCTCTTCAAATACCTCAGAGTAGTGATATAGAGTCCAGTCCAAAGTAGCCATATCTGATGAGACAGTCTGTAGTGATGGATAAGGTGTTAAAAGCAGCGCACTGGACTATTCCGATTGTTTTAGCGTCCGTGCAACATTACATCGAGATTCCCCGCGCTCCACTTAGCGATAGCCAGACCGCCTAGAAAGACGGCCGTCGGAGTATCGGAACTCATTGAAGCCAGCATAGGTTTTCCGAACCACTGCCCTGGGCCATCATTCTTTATGCAGGTACGCATTTATTTATACTTCAAAATCTGCCTTTGTATGATTTCGTTGTCCAGAATGATCTGCCACTTTTCGTAATTATAATCCAATCGTCGAGAGAGCTTTACGGTTCATTGATGATGGCGACGGTTCCAGTTTCGCCCGACGAATCGATCGTCATCGTTGGCGCAGGTGTGTTTGGGTTGTCGACGGCCATGGCCTTGAGTACACGCGGCTATTCAAACATTACGGTTCTCGATCGGGAACTACCGCCAGTTCGTGACGGGAGCAGCACAGATATTTCACGGATAATTCGATCGGATTATGTCGACCCTTTTTACTCTAGGTTGGCTACAGAAGCAATCGAAGTATGGAAATCATCAAGTTTGTTTAAACCATACTATTATCCAACCGGGTTCCTGCTAGCTTCGGAGAAGACTGAGGATCCTTATCTGGAAAAGACTAAAGAGGTCCTCCGCAGCCAGAACCAAGCCTACCGTGAATTCAGCGATGTGGCGGCATTGAAGCAGATGATACCTGGCGAGGATATCAAAGATCTCAAATATGGGTACATGAACACAAATGCTGGCTGGGCCAACGCTGCTGGTGCGATACGAGCGCTTGCAACGCATCTCGCTGGGCAGGGTGTCAGCTTTGTAACAGGACCTCGAGGAACACTGCAATCTTTAATTGTTGATAATACCGGCAAAGAAGTACTAGGAGTAAAGGTTGTGCAAGGACCTCCAATCCATGCGTCGAAGGTGATCCTCGCGACAGGTGCATGGACTGCTCGATACTTGGACGATCTTGATCATCACATCACCGGATCAGCACAGCCCCTTGGGTTCATAAAACTCACACCCGAGGAATCCCAGAGACTTGCCAACATTCCAGTTACAATCAATTTGACTTCGGGAGTCTTCCTTTTCCCGCCTAGCCCTGAAGACAATCTACTCAAAATTGCTTACCATGGTCACGGTTTCGAAAGTGAAACATCTACCGTACACGGTGAAACGGTGAAAGATGATCTAAATCCAAGGGTTATCTCCGTACCCCAGCGTGACTCCAACAATGCCGCTTCCAAATTCTTACCAGAGGATGCCGACAAATACTTACGAGATGGATTGAGACAAATCATCCCTAGCCTCGCTGATAGACCTTGGGTCAAGACTCGCTTATGCTGGTATACGGAAACCCCTAAAGGCGATTTTATTGCTGACTATCACCACACACTCTCTCGATTGTTTATCGCTACAGGGGGTTCAGGGCAGTAAGTGGTCTTTAAGCAATAATAATCCCTTACAAGTGGAGTTCTTCCGGCTAACAACTTTGCATTTATAACAGTGGCTTCAAATTCCTACCTGTGCTCGGTCAATATATTGCTGATTGCTTCGAGTGCACAGCAGAGGCGGATGTGAGACAGAAATGGAAGCTTCCAGGACCAGCCCTCCAAAAGAAGAAGGTATATGTAAATGACGGAAGTCGTCGTGGCCCTCCACGGCGGATACTTCGAAGGGAGGAGCAGCTTCGAGCAAATCTCTGAGGGAATTGCGAGGGATCACCAAGGCAGGATTGGCGTCAAAACAAAGACCAGGGCATCCAGCATAACGAAAGAACGTCCGTTGAAATTATTTCACGTGCCAATATCTGTCAAACATAAAACATAATGAAGGGGCGCACAGATCGGCAATTACAATGATTAACCTGTGCAAGTCACCTGTAGGTACACAATAAGGATCGGGATACATGAAGGTATCAACTCACATAAGCTTATGCTCCGCTGGGTGTCTCGTAATAGTGTTTCTGTAGAAGATTATATGATAGATCTCTTCTAGATTAGATAATTGATTGCATCACTATAATAGTTGCCTGACTAGCAATGTGGACATCTGGTATCATCTATACCATCCATTTCCATCCTGTTGTGCGGCAGGTGGCATAGATCGCAGCCCTAGGGGCCAATTCCTATCGCTTGTACCAATGCTGAAAGGGGTAAAGAAATCATCAAGAAATGGATCAAAAGACTCAGCCCCTCCCAAGTGGAAAAGATCTTCAGATGTTGTGTTTACCGCTGCGGGAGATTCGCCATTTGCTCCCGGGATTAAGTTGGATGTGGATTGTCTCGAGTCTGCCTGTCCTTCGGTCCATGGAGGAACCACATGCACGTTGAGACTTATGGTTGTACTGTTGTCATTTTCATCGGGCGACATAACCGAATTAGGGGCGGCTGAATCGACTGGTGCCGCGCGTGAGAGGCTGGAATCGAGAAGCGCCCATAAATCGGACGGTCGGAATGTAATCGTTGTAGTTGTCGTAGCACCTTCCCATCCGCTCCTGTGCCTATTCCCGCTCTCGCTCTGGTTCCTGCTGCCTTGGACCTTGGCCTGAAGCTCCTGGAGTATTTTGAGCTGCCGGACTAGTTTAGCTCGCAATGACAGCCGAAACCTAGAAGAGAACATTATGCCCTAATGAAACGACAAAAACCCACCTTTTGAGCAATATGCGGCCATTCAGGCGCCATCCGTTCTAAAAATTGCTCACACTTTTCGAGGTCGTCCTTCACCCTCATCGAGACTTTTGTGTCTTGCACGAACTGGAATAGCCAGAAAACCGTTGCGGTTGCGGCGATCATATGCCCGATTACAGGATTGGTGAGTTCAAAAGGAAAATGGTCGAAAATCCGGAGCAATTGTGCCACCCATCCAGAATGAAATAATGCCAGATCCACAGTCTGTTGTAGGAAGAAAGTGGGCTTTGGAGTCCGGGTACCTCCCTGAGCGCGTGTGGCCACCAAGTGAATGAAAGGATGATTCAAAATCGCGGACACTGTATGAGATGCGATTTGCATGAGCGCCCAAGAAGTCCAGTATTCTCGGTGATCGAGCAAATCTGCGGCAGATCTATCCAGTAAGCTAAGACTTCTGAAGAGATGTGCTGAAGCGCATTGTGTTTCCCATTCATGCATGTTGAGATTCAGCCGAGAGTTCGTCGAGTTTGGTAACCAAGCGCTTTCTGTGGTACCGGATTGAATTTCGCGCAGATACGCGGTAACATCCCCCCAGAGAGATATCAACAGAATACATGATCCGTTGATGCCGATGTCTTTTAGGGAATCAGTTGCAGAATATCGTTCCCGCCTGGTGTTATTGCCCACTAAAAGTGGCGGAGGGCTCGGCGCACTAGGAGGATAGTCTGGTGTACAACCCTGAACCCCTCCAATTGCTGCAAGCTTCAGTTGAGGTGAGAATACTCGTTCCAGTATCCAAACACTCCAGTAGCATCGGGAAGCTATTTCCTTTTCTTCAGGTGCATCGTGCAAGGTCTGCCTTGTTTGGGATGTCTGAAACGCTTGCAGCGTTGATGCAATCCCAACGATCATCCACGCTCGTGCTGCGTTGCCCTCTATCGTAGGAGTCAGTCAGCATATTTTACATTTTCAAGCCACAAGGTTGGGATTAGCAACCTTTTATATCACTAAATGCAAGAAGGCATAATGCCTGAAGGATCTCAAGCGCCATTGTCCCTTCCGAAGCCAGCTTCACGACAACTTCGTGGGCCAGTTGAGAGTAGTGTTCCGCAGATTCAGACCCTTGGAATGGGGGAAAGTCGGACGTGTTGTAATTTAGGCATAGGGCAAGGAATGCCCAGCGGAGGTATGGTGCACCGTGGGTAAGTCCATCGGACAAGCTTTCTAGGCTAAACAGCGGCAATGGTTGGAGGTGAATTTTGGTTCTGTATACATTCATCGCATGATTCAACACTTCATAGGTGGGATCCGAACTTGATAGAGAGAATTTGTCAGGGATACGGAACAAAACGTCGAAGATGTTAGAATACAAAACCTGGTAGTCTCGCCGATGCTGGCGCTTGCACCATTTCGAATGGCAGTCGTCACAAATTCCGGGGAAGTGTCTTTGCTGGCACTTGGTCTCGAAATTGAGCTATAGGATCAGTACTGCAATCTGTACGTTGACCTCAAAGCGAGAGAGAAATACTGGACAATGGCATAAATATCACGTATCTGTGATTCAAGATTTTCGACTCGTGATTTACGAAGTTTCCTATTATTTTGGTCAATACGCCAAAGGAAATCACCCGAATTGGCTGATGCTCTAACCTCGCACCCTTATCCACTCTGGGAGATCGTTTTGACTTATCTCTGGGGAGGTAAACGCACGGCTGATTCATGCGTCGGCATATGGAGCAGACAGGTCTTTCGGCGGGACATCTCGTTTTCCTCCTACTGCGAAGCGGGTTTAGCCCCAGTAAGGTACGTGCAGTCAAAGTCACCTACCGGCATGATTCACAAGCGCGACGACTGCTAAGCTCCTGTTCTGCGGACGATTCTGCCATGGCCGTTGGAGACAAACAAGAACATACAGCGTTCCATCCGGAAAATTCAAGAACAGAAAATCATACTAGAAACTCCGGGCTTGGCATTCGTCGGAGTTTCGGGTTGTTTAAGAACTTCCAGCATTCCGTCGAAGGATCCGTTGCTGAAACCCCGCTTCTCGTTTGGCCGTCCGCTAAGGAGTCACTATCAGGAAATAGGATGAGGCACGAGGAGCTCAGACTAAAGCAGCCCCTCTTTTGCACCAATTCAGGTAGTCATTCTCAGCCTGCTTAACAGTTTGAAAAGGCTGGCTCTGATAAGCATAGCTGTGACCAATAGAAGCCTGATTCACCTTGACAGTGATGCCATGAATTGGACGACACGATTCATCCGCCACCCCCACGATTGCAGCATCTGCAAGGTTCAAATGTTCCGCGTTGCTGGTCAGGCCGGAAACCTGGAGAATCAAAAAAGATCTCCTGGTTTCGCAGCCTCTTACAGTTAACCTCCTTATCAAGATTGAGGCGCTTACGAGGATATATACAGCAGAAAGTTGCCGCATCGATTTGTATCCGATTCGCTATCCCGTTAATGAGCTCTTGAGGCCTGGTCGTTTTGTTTGGACCATCCAAACCGTAGCAACATCAACCCTCGTTCCTCCTGCTTGTTATTACTTCCACCAGAAACCATCGTAATTGATGGAGAAGGCCAGCTTCGAGCCCGGCGCAGAAATTGCCGCCATCCCCATCCAGCGTAAAGTCACTACAGGAGTGGGCGAATATGTGGACACAACGCTCAAAGACTCGATGCAGCTCAATGTTGGTGGCCGCGGTGCCACTCAACGTCGCCTGCGGAACTACCAGGTCAGCATGATTGGGTTCTGTGGGGGCATCGGTACGGGCTTATTCGTGGGAACTGGTGCAGCGTATGCCAAAGCCGGCCCGGCTGGGATGCTTCTCGCGTACATCATCGTCGGCACAGTGTTGTGGTGCGTGATGCAAAGCATCGCCGAATTAGCTACGCTGCTACCTACAGCTGGTTCATTCCCTCACTGGGCTACCCGTTTTATCGATCCGGCTGTTGGTTTCTCCTTCTCTCTTTCTTACACCTATGCCTACGCCGTTGCCATCGCTACAGAGGTCACCGCTGCAGGGATCCTCGTATCGTACTGGACAGACGTAACACCAGCTTGTGTTATCACGGTGGGGTTAGCTCTTATTCTAGCGATCAATCTCTTGAGTGTACGCTGGTATGGTGATGCTGAGACCGTTGGAGGGGCCGTTAAGGTTCTCTGTTTCATTGGATTGATTTTGGTTTCTCTAGTCATTACTGCTGGTGGCGGACCTAACCACAAGACCATAGGGTTCCGGTATTGGAACAACCCTGGGGCCTGGACAAATTATAATGGGATCACGGGTTCGACAGGCCACTTCTTGGGGTTTCTCTCCGCTTTTGTCAATGCCTCATTTACCTATTTAGGTATCGAGACCTTCATCATCACTGCGGCTGAATCACAAGACCCACACCGTTCTATCCCCAAGGCGGCTAACAACGTTACTTTTCGCATTGCCTTCTTTTATATCACAGGTTCTCTGCTCATTAGCATGATCATCGACCCGAGAAATCCATCTCTGGTTTCAGGCTCCGGGAACGCCAACAGCTCGCCATTTGTTATCGCCATCAGAGAAGCCGGTATCACCGCACTGCCATCCATTGTGAATGCTTGTATTCTTGTTTCCGCTTGGTCTGCCGGCAATTCGTACTGCTGGGTAAGTTCACGCATACTTGTGGCGATGACAACAGACCGTCAGCTACCGCAGATCTTTGGGCACGTAACCAAAAAGGGGGTACCTTACGTGGCTGTCTGTACGGTATGGTTATTTGGATTATTGGCATATCTAAGTAAGATTCAACCCGAGATAAGATTTATTCTTCTCTCGATACTGAAATTAACATGTTTTGTCCTGCAGGTCTCGGTAAAGGAAGTGCATCACAGGCATTTAGCTGGCTCCAGAGTATCACTACCATATCTGGTCTTATAGCTTGGGCCACACTTTGCCTCTGCTACATTCGATTTCATGCGGCTTTGAAGGCTCAGGGGATCAGTCGTGACACGCTACCATGGAAGTCTTTTCTACAGCCATACACAGCCTGGTACGGTTTCATCGGCGCCACCACCATTTCCCTTGTCGCAGGTTTCCCCGTTTTCCTCAAGGGCAATTGGTCAGCCAAGACATTTGTGGCCAATTATATTAGTATTCCGATCTTCATAGCACCGATCATTATTTGGAAGGTGCTCCACCGGACAAAAGTTAGTTGTCTATATAATATTCCAGATATCTCTTGCTGACTTAAAGTTGCAGTTTTCTAGGGCAGCTACGATTGACTTGTGGTCTGGCCGTCTCCAGGAGGGGGAGATCGAGCCAACGAAGCGTCCCACAACCTTGTGGGGTCGTTTTATCGACTGGTTGGTATGAAAGAGGTTGAAAACCGTATATTGGATCCATTTATAAGGACATGCTTCTGGTGGTACTGTTGTTGGGAACTTTTCTTCAAAATAAAATCTAATACTTGAACTTGTGTTGGAGCTTCTAAACTATGCCTTCCTTGTATGATTGTGGAAATCCAGGCAGAACCAACCATATAAATGTCCGCAGTCACTTCTGCACACTTAAGAGGGCTGGTAGTTACAATCTACAACCTACTTTCAATGTCTCAATGTATGACTCTTGTAGAGTACAGCTTTAATAGAGGAACATATGGACAACGATTTTTGTAAGAGGTGCATAATTGGTCATAGCTTCATATGCTTGTATGTCAGCCGCCGTGGCAGTGAGAGTTACACCATCGATGGAACTGAATATATCTCATCGATTACGTACGACCAACTATGGATACCTGACCTTCGCTTTGTAGTGTCTATTGCTTCTGCATCTAGGCTAGTATACGGGATCTCAGCTCTATATTCTCGCTGTCATCTAACCCTTCCCTTAATACATTCTCTTCTCTATTGCAACAATAAATTCATCATAACCAGAGATTATATGATTGTTTATCTATGGACGTGTCAATGCCCACAGAGCTTATAGATCTAGTTAGCTGTCGTTGTTGACACGGACGATGAAGGGACCTCGCCAGACTGAATGCCTGGGTCCTTCACATCCTTTGTTGAACCTTGCTGTGTGGAGTATCCATCTGAGCCTGCTCTTTTGACACCGGAGTTTCTTAGCCCTCTAAATACCTCTCGTATCTGTTGCACACCTCCGTCAAGTAGCGGGTAGAACGTCACCATAAGCATAGTTAGCCACATCCAGATAATAGCAACGACTACCCAAGCAACGTAAAACTAAAACAACGGTAAGCGAACTGAATATCATATAGATCAATAGGACAAGATAATATACTGACATTCTTGCCGAAGACATAGTTGGAGCCGTACATAGGCAGGGGCCAGAGAACCCAATGTCCGAGGAAAGTAGCCGCAGACCAGAAAGCGCCAATGCGACCCCAGCGCTTTAGTTCTCGAGCCTTCTCACTAATGGAATTTTCAACACCTGTTTCAGAGCCCTGCAGAGATTCATGATGAGTTGTCGTTAAATCAGCATCCAACTTTTCCAGGGCAAGATGCTCTTTGCGGAAATCTGCCCAGTCGTAATTCTGCGGCTTTGTGAGCAACGTTATAATAACCGAGTAAGGGATCGGAGAGAAACAAGATGCCACGTTGCCGTAGACGCAAGGCAACACTTGTCCAGTCGAAGCTATCGTGACTTCTCCATAGAAGTGCTGTGCTGTACCGAGCCAAACAGCCAGGCCGGTTGCAAGCCCTAAGACGGGCGAGAGGATGGCGGCAATCTTGGTCTGACGACGCCACAGAATGGTAAAGACCATTGGGAAAATGCCAGGGCAGGTCACAACACCTGTGTCGATGATTAGGATGGTTCAAACAGATCGAAAATACCACGCAACTGTACCTAGCATATATAATGTCCAGGAGAGATTTGCTCCCACGTAATAGAGCATCGTGCTGAATGCAGCCGAAAACAGCGCAAAGAAAACCACACCAAAGTGACTCCAGCGAATGATCTGGGCATCGGATGCGCCTTTATTGAAATACTCCCGATAAATATCAAAACTGATAATGGAGCTTACTGCAATAACCTGTGCGGATAGTGTCGAAGTCACCGCCATAAAAGTAATTAAAACAACGGCTGCCGCGCCCCCCTTGCCTGCAACAGTAAGGGCGGCATAAGGCAGGACGAGTCCGGAACTGACCTCATCGGAAGTCATACGCTGCAGATGGTCAGATAGTTTATCATTTACTATCGTGGCACTGATCTACTCACTCGTGGATATGTGGGGAATGATTGCGAGTTCTCTAGACCCAGAGCGACAGAGCTCATTATGGTACCCAGAGCCCATGGAACAGCAAAGTAGGCGATACCGCCAATTGTGTAACCTGGAACAACAGCTGCAGGCGATGCGGAAAATGCTTTGATGAAGTAACTTGTATCCATCTTGACAGTCTGGTAAGCAGGCAAATATTGGAATGAAAATGGGGTGCGGACTCACAATAACTAAGCCGAAGTTGGTACAAACATGGATAATTCCGAAAAGTATGGCCTGTAAATGTCAGTATATATATCAGAAATCTGCCCAGGAATGATACAAACATCTTTTGATGTCATTGTCAGATAGGTTCCCAGATGATTTCCTTCAACCGGATGGCGAGCTCCCGCAGCTTTCACAAGGTCATACAGATTGCCAATTGAGCCAACGCTGTCATATGTAAATGCTCTGATGGAGAAATAGCAAGCAATAATTAAGATGACGACAGTGTGGAAATAATCGGTCAAGAAGCTGTCACAGAATCAGACCCATGCCAAACAGGGGATTCTAACGGAGGAGCATACGTTGCTTTGATACCGCCAACAAAAGTGTAGAGGGAAACTCCGACGGGAAGGAGAAATGTGGCTGCAATAACATGCATACCGGTCCTGGACGGGTAGTCAGAGGGA
Organism: Scytalidium sp. 3C; assembly: GCA_000743665.3. Classification (NCBI taxonomy): domain Eukaryota; kingdom Fungi; phylum Ascomycota; class Leotiomycetes; genus Scytalidium; species Scytalidium sp. 3C. Next base: position 71,575 of record JMRO03000127.1, on the reverse strand, counting down.
GCATGGTGGAGGAGAGGCATTGCGCATTACATAGCTGATATTGCCGCAGATGCGCCCAACAGCATGTTGGCGCAGGCAAAGATGTTATTAATAAGACAAAGAATCATGAAAACAATATGCGCAACGCGGCCTGGTCCAAGTCAGTCTGCTTCGTGGTTCCAGGGATCTCGTCCCTCAGGAATAAGCACATACCGTATCGTACACGAACCACTTCCAGCGATGTATGCGCTTCGGGAATCTTGCGCTTGCAGGAGATACCCAGGAGCGCAAAGAACACAATCATCGGGCTACAGCCTGCGGCGAACCAGAACGGTCCGGCCATTCCATACGAATAACCAACCAAGCTAGAGCCGAGGAGGGCAGTACTCCAGAGCCAGGACTACGAAAAATCCAGGGGTTAGCCGAGAGTGCGCGAATATCTTGATGTTATGAGTAAGTATCACTTACAGACACGACAGCAGAGGCTGTCAACCCTGTTCTAACGGTGCGGTTCGCTGTCATAAACCTGTCATATTGTGATTAGTCTCGTAATATATGGTTATCGTACCCGTTATATTAAATAGGCTTACATTTCTGTCTTTTTATTGTCTTCTCCCACTGTTTTGTTCAGGATTCTCGTAACCACCATCATCACTGTGGAACATTAACCTCGGTGCTTCCATATGATATCAATAACAGAGGGTCCCAATTATAAAGAGCACTTACCTGTGGCAACAATCAAGCCGAGCACCACGACGATAATATAACCCACCGCTTGGGACAGCGGCGGCGTTATCGCCGTGGCAGTGGCAGCACGTTTGAAGAGAGTCATGATGCCTCTTTCCGAATCCTGGGTATGTACGTCTGTAGAAGGGGAGGCTGAAAACCCGTGGAAATAGTTGCCAAGCCCAGATCAGAAGATGGGATGTGGTTATATCTGGGGAGAAATCACAGAGCCGGAGCTAGGACTACCGGTAGGCTAGTTCTTTATGGCTGGGCAGATCTTGCATATCATACAAGACCAGGAACCCGCATGGTGTGCCCAGCAGCCAGTAACAGTCTGTCAGTCCAGGGGGAGAGAGACTTCTCTAGCCAAAGCAGGAGTTATGCTGGGGGACGATTCCCTGGCCTCAGGAAGCTGTCGATCCATATGGTTAGATTGGGGCCATCGATGACGCCCTCGCAGCTGCTCGGTACCGTTAGTGGCTCTGGTCGAAGGGAGCTACATGACTCCACCAGCGGCCAGGCACACAAGATAAACTTTCATGTGGCTTCTATGTAGCGCGGCAACGGCCAGTGCCCAATTGCCGGAGGCATTATTATTACCACCAGGCCCAATGGAGTCACCATGCTCGAACGGGCCCTGTATGGCTGGTGGAAGAGAAACAGAAGCTATCCTGCCCACATATTGATGCTGCTTCTGCCATGAGAAAGAAAATCTCCGCCATGGCACAATCGCTGGGGATGATGAGGTGATCTGGGCACCCAGAGTTTAAAATACTGACTGGGTCCGGGTTGGAGCACATGTCGAGCACGATGGTAGTGCCGGTACTTGTCTGATTCACGGGGCTAAGGGGACGCTGGCCGGGAGTTGCGCGCGAAGGCGGAACCGTGTCTCGCGGTCGTGGGGCCGATGGACGTTCACCCGGAGCACGTCAGACCTCGACTCTCTGACGAATTTCTGTGTGGTGCTGGAGGCCCGCTCGTGTATGGCTGGCTGCTTCACGGATTCCGCCTGCTGAACAGTGCCGGAGGGGTACGGTAGCGTCTGCCACGATCAGATCGGGGGCTTCGTAAAAACTATGCAAACAAAATCAAGCCGCGGCGCCCAACACTCGTCGTGGGAGTCCAGGCGGGAGTGGCTGGGCAACGGGGATCAGCCACACCTGCGGATGGTGGACAGCCACTGGTGCCACCTCGCGACCATCGCGCAGCAACGGCTGCACTCTCCCTGTGACTGTGAGGGGAGCAGAAAGCATCGGCACATTCGAAACGAGAGGCTCACGGGGCCATGGCCACAATAATAATTGTCGTGGAGGCACATTCAAAGTCTTTTCTATTCCTCCTTCGATTGTACATCGAACAGTAGCCAGTAATAGTTGAGTTTTTATTTGGACGGATATATATTTGGCTTGGTGCGCCATCTGAGAGACGTGAATTTTCGTCCTCTACGGAGTACACTTGCCCGCTTTCCCGTTCAACTAAATTACTTTACCAGGGTTGAAAGCTTCGCATCGAGGACGCAAACGAGTCAAGTCTCATTTGTCGTAAGAATATTTTCGGCACAGATTGCACCTAGACAGCAATTGAAAGAACTAGCTTCATGCGCGTGACGATCTACGAATGGTCCTACATGATTGGGAGGACCACAGTTGGAGTCCAATTATACATCCGTGCTCGTGCACACCAAACAAAAAAAAACGAAAAAGCGCCCCCATCTTCGATTTCCTCGTGGCTCGTGCATCGGATCTTTCTCTGAGTTTCATATGATGGGGGAAAACCACTGAATTGCGCCATCACGACCGCTCTTGACGCTATCGAGATGATGTCAACCTGGCCGCAACGCGTGGTGGGGGAGCTCGAGGAGCTGCGATTGCCCTTGTGTGCCCCTCATTGGTTCCATACATGTGCTGCTTCAAAACCATCGGCCTCAGTCGACGCGTGCCGCTCGCAATGTTAGCATCTCTTTAATTTGATTAAAATAATCGGATTGTTCCCTTTGCTTGCTTTCTTCCTTCTCTTTCTTTCGATCTTCTTCTCCAATCTATTGTTCGTAAGGGGCTTTGATCAGGTCGTCGATTCGACATCAATTGTGGATTGGCATTCCCAAATCGCGGAAGGCCCAAGGCTGCTAGAAAGACAAAACACAACTCATTTGTTCTTTTGTAAAATCAACCATGGCTGCGAACGGAACGCAGGACAGGCCACGCAAGAGCCTAGTCATTAATGCTTTCGTCGAGATGTGTAGGTTGCATCTACGTCCTCTCGGCGGTGCCGGCCTCCTTCCCGTATGCTAACTACGAGAAAAGGCTCGGGACACCAGTCTCCGGGCCTGTGGCAGCACCCTGACGATGAATCCTGGCGTTTCAATGACGTGCATCACTGGATTGATCTGGCTAAGAAGCTGGAAGCAGCTAAATTCCATGGCATGTTCATCGCAGATGTCCTCGGTACCGCCCTTCTTACCCATCCAAATTGCTCCTCGTGCTGACAACACCAGGTGGCTACGATGTCTACAAGGGCCCGCGCAATCTCGAACCCGCGATCATTTCTGGGGCCCAGTGGCCCGTCAACGAGCCGCTGGCAGTTGTCCCAGCAATGGCAGCCGCCACCAACAGTCTAGGGTTTGGAGTGACGGTCGCGACAACATATGAGCAGCCGTATCATCTAGCGCGGCGATTGTCCACAATTGATCATCTGACGAAGGGACGGTGAGTGTGTGCCATACGTCCCTATAAACCCCTTGCTAATCAGACGCAGAATTGGCTGGAATGTTAGTTTAAGCTTATTTATTCTCTTCGATCTGCACCCTGTCAACGCTGACCTTTGTTAGATTGTTACCGGGTATCTGGACTCCGCAGCCCGCAATTTGGGACATACACAACAACCAGAGGTGAAGTCGAGATCCCCAACCCGAAATACATGCGAACTAACCTTCGCAATCTAGCACGATGATCGCTACGCCATTGCCGAGGAATATGTTAAAGTCACATACAAACTCTGGGAATCATCCTGGCGAGATGATGCTGTGGTCCTGGATCGGGAACGTGGCGTCTTCACCGATCCGTCGCGGGTACGCACAATTGATCATCAAGGGAAATACTACACAGTACCAGGCCCGCATATCTGCCAGCCAAGCCCACAACGCACCCCATTGATCTTGCAAGCGGGTACCTCGCGGGCGGGCAAGACCTTTGCGGCCCAGCACGCCGAGGCTATCTTTGTCGGTGGCCACAGTCCAGCAACCGTTGCCAAGAACATCGCAGAGATCCGCCAGCTAGCACAGACAGAATTCAGGCGTGACCCGCGTAGCTTGAAGTTCTTGGCCATGTTCTGTCCCATTCTGGGGCGTACAGAGGAGGAGGCGCAGGCCAAGTTCGCAAAATACCGCAAGTACGGATCCATTGATGGAGCATTGGCGCTGTTTGGAGGCTGGACCGGCATAGATCTCAGCAAATACGGTGATGATGAGGAGCTGCGGCACGTTGAGAGTAATGCAATTAGGTGAGTACTCGTGGAGATGCAGCTTGCAGATTCATAATAACAAGGAGAATAGATCTGCTGTTGAAGCCTGGTCCAAAGCTTCCCCTGGAGTCGCCAAGTGGACGAAGGCAACTGTCGCTCAACATATTACGGTCGGTGGTCTAGGTGCGACATCTGTAGGCACGCCTGCTCAGATCGCCGACGTGATTGAGACATGGGTGGAAGAAGCTGATGTGGATGGTTTCAATTTCGTACGTGTTCCCCCCGAAATCATCAGGTGAGCCGCCACTGACCAGTGCTTATAGGCATATGCCATTAAGCCAGGCACGTTTGACGACATTATTGAGTTGTTACTTCCCGAATTACGGCGGCGAGGGCTGTTCTGGGATGACTATGCTGTGAAAGGCGGAAGCTATCGCGAGAACTTTTACGCAAAACCGGGCCAGAGCGGACCACCAGCTGATCATCCAGCAGCGAAATATCGATGGAAGGCGGGAGTGGATGCCAAGGACCATACAATCCCTACAAACTAGACTGAGAAATCATAAATTGGGATGATAAGTAGGGATATTACAAGCGGCATCCAGAGAAATGTGGACGTCATAAATTCAATGGTAAAATAATAACACCGAATATGTATGCTGTGTCGGCAATGCATATTAGTCAATGGTTCACGGAAAAGCCATTAATGTAGATGAAAATGACACAGTACATTGACATGTGCCAAATAGTTGCTTATGATATATTGTTAAGACAGACTTTGAAGTACAATTTAATTATTGGCGTTGATTACACCGCTTTTCTGGGTACTATGTTCGTGCACTGGATTTCAAATAAATTCGGTTTTAGTATGCCAGCTGTTCATGTTCTCTTCTTTCACAATATGGGAACTTTACTAAAAAGAAAATAGCCAAGTCAAATACTCAACTTATTGAAACAGGCTATACAGAGGGATCGTCTAGTTTGGGTTAGATGACTGCAATAATGTCACGCTCCTTCAATAGCATATCAAACGGTGCTGTATTCCAAACCTCGATATCCTGACCATGCTAGCTGCTCGTCTCGACCATGACCCTGACTCCCTTCGAATCGAGTTTCGGTAATGCTACAAAAAGATCGCGCTGGACATCTACATCAGACATATCAGTTTCGTAGAGGCGGTACCGCAACTTCTCGGCAGGCCAAAAGACCGCTGCAATAAAAGTATACATTTCCGCCCACGCGAGATTAACTCCCAGGCATGCTCTACTACCGCGCCCGAATACGGTAAGGAACCTGTCCATTTTCGATGTATCGCTAGAAAGCCAACGATCGGGATCAAATACATCGGAATTGCGTCCAAATATAGGATCATTATGCATTAAAAAGGAGCTCATACTGACAGGGGTCCCTCTTGGGATTTTATAATGGCTGTACAACAAGTCTTCGTCTTGGTGTATCACTGGCAATCGCTCCATGATTCCATAATGAAGGCGAAGTGTTTCCTTCAACACTGCAGTAAGGAATGGTAGTTGCTCTAACTGAGTCAAACTTGGAAGAGCATTCGGAGAGATATCCTTGAATGCGTCCAATAGTTCCTCCTGCAATCGGTTAAGAAGCTTAGAGTCGGCAACTAGATGGTAAAACGCAGCAGTAAGAATCACTGCTGTGGTTATGCTCCCGGCGGCAACAAGATTGATAGCCTCCTGCATCACTCGATTATCAAGTTTTTCAGGTGGTGGAAGGTCCCCCTGGATAAGATCATCGACCACAACCTTCCCTTCGAGTGAGCCCTGCGAAGATTGTAAGGCCGATGTAGACAGTTTGGCTCGTGTATTCTTTATTCTCTTGCTCGTAGTGTCTACGATAGCCTAGAGTCACGTTCAATACGGGAGACAGTCGCCATAATATTATTAATCATACCTCAAAGACTCGCACGCGTCTTGGAATCTTGGGATCCAGCTTGACGGCGACAGCCATGGGCAGCTTACGCATCCATCTCATCACGCCGGGAAATTGTTTGTTGAAAGCACCGTTCCCGAGTGCTCCTATCCATGCTTCACGCCACTCTGCAGCAAATTCTAGATCATCCAAAAGCCCGAATGACGACCCAGCTGTCACTTCTCCGATCACGTCGCCCGAGAATGCTGAGCAAAGATCAGATATATTCAAGACCGATCCGTTCTCTTTTGCTTGTCGAACATCTGACAGAACCTTGTCAGTGTTACGACGTAGCATTGAATCCCACTCATAGATAGCCCGCTTTGAAAAAGACGGGTTCAATGCTGAACGTAAGATCTTGTGGCGCTCGTGCTGCGTAGCACTGAAGACGGACTGATTCTTGCCGAATACGTTGGCTGCAAAGGACCATTTTTCGATTCTACGAGTTAATGTAGATTTCTTGTAGATTTTATCGTAATATAGTGGGTCAGCGATATGGACTTCTTGTGGGTTAATTCGCACGATTGGGCCTATCATCGGTCAACCTCTACTCTGCAACCGCAAAGTCAACCTAGGTTAGGAGCATTGAGAGTTACCGTAACGATCGTGCATATCACGTATTATCCATTCATATCGACCTCGTTTCACCACGTCATAATAGAATTCGTACCAAAATGTCAAGGCTGCGAGCTTGGGCCCGGGGATACCTGCGATGGGCGAGCCATAGAGACGATATGTGAAGAGACTCAGGTAGTATATCAATAGACTTGCAATACTCACGGCAACGGCCACGGTATTCGAACCCATTTCCCTGGTTGACGAACTAGTCCCAGATTTTGGACGGAAGATGTTGCCGTCTGACAGTAAATGCGCCTTATTCTTAAGTGATCTGATACGTTGTGCGGAGTATTGTCATGCCGCATGGGAAACGCCGTCAACGTCATTGGCTCGATTATTTACGTATAACTAAGATACCCTTATGATTCATTAGGGCAGTGATATTGGAGGTTTCGCCTTAATTAGGAAGAGATCACCGGTAGGAATTAAAGTACCCCTCAGCTGAGGGCCACGCCGCATGCAAGGTATATGACTGAACAGCACACCGGGGAGGCTTTGATTGAAGTAATAACCTTAGCACTTAAGCTGCGAGATTGATATCTTCATTGCACATAATTAAGCATAAAGAGAATCTCAAGCATGGATGATTTAGCAACATTTTGCCTAGAAACGATTTGGCTGAAGGGAGATTGCGTCAGCGAATTTCGAGCCCCGCGGACTTCCCCTTGTGAATGAGAGGCATGTCCTCCATACGATCTTTTCTGTCCATGAACATTTTCCGATCTTAGAGGTAAGAAGTCAAAAAGCGGATAGCCGTCAAAAGCGCACCATAGGTCTCCAAACTATTATAACCCCGACTAGAGTAAGATCACAGTACTACCGCCGAATTTAAACATTTCAGAAACTACTAGGACCCCTTTAAATCTAGGAGCTCCTTGGTCGGCGAAGTTTCGCAGGCGGGGAAGGGAGGTTCTTCAATTCAAAATTGGGGCCGAGTTGGAGGCGGCTGGATGCGCGCATCTGATATTCCAGCCACTCCAAGGAATACGTCCGTATCCTCCACCTGAAAGCTTTATTTATACTGAGATTGCAACTCATGTGTGTCTAAGCGCTTGGTCTCGGTCACCTTGAGTTTCAAAAGTAACACTAGAGAGACGGCAGGTGAGCGTCACGGTGGAAGACGGATCAAAACCGGGTTATTACCCTCGGCCCGCCTTCTTGACCCGTCTTTGACATCCCCAAAAACCCGGCCCGATCTGGCGCCCCGTGAATCGCCCAGCAGTTTCCATATGCTATATCAGAAATCACGATATTTGGCTCGTTTTTGCTCAATTCCTTATCACATCTGTACTGGATCTTCCTTATGTGATATTTTGTCTATGTGCCTTAGTTATGCACTGTAGCTTCTTCTAGTTGTACCGCCACCAGTCCCATCTCACCCGATCAATCAACGTATCGCAACCATGGACCGACCACCACTTTTTGTTGCTCAAATTCCAACACGCGATAATGGTGAGCCGATAATCACAAAGGTCCTGATAGCAAACAGAGGCGAAATTGCGTGCCGCATCATGGCCACCTGCCGCAAACTTCGCCTGCTATCTGTAGCTATATACACAGAAGAGTACGTAAATTATTACCCAGATTATTAATTTTATATATGAAGACTTCAGAATAATGAGCTAAGCAAAAATCTGCGTACCTAGAGATGCATTTTCCAATCACGTTTCTGGGGCAGATGAAGCCATCAGTTTGGGAAAGATCGATCAGCCCGAAGGGAACCCATTTTTAAATACTACGTTGATTATCGATACTGCGATCTCTGCTGGGGCAGATGCTATCCACCCAGGTTATGGATACTTGAGCGAGAATGCCGACTTTGCTGATGCCGTTAGGCGTGCAGGATTGATTTTTGTTGGTCCCGGCTCGAAAGCAATGTCGACGTTGGGCAACAAAAGAACATCTAAAGAATACTTACGGCGATTTGCCCCGACCGTCCCTCTAATACCTGGTTTCGAAGGTACTAGTCAATATGTACAGGATCTCGAAAATGCTGCAGAGCATATTGGATTTCCAGTAATGCTGAAGGCATCTGCTGGTGGAGGTGGTCGGGGAATGCGTATAGTACAGAAGCGTCAGCAGCTGAGTGAGGAGCTTAAGCTCGTGCACTCTGAAGCAGCAAGATCGTTTGGTTCAAGTGATTGTATCCTTGAGAAATATATCGAAGCAGGAAAGCACATTGAGATCCAAATCATTGGGGATTCTCACGGCCAAATTCTCGCACTGGGAGAACGCGAATGTTCTGTACAAAGGAGGCACCAGAAAGTGATTGAGGAGACGCCCTCACCTTGGCTTACGTCACAAAAACGACAAGAGATGTGCGATGTAGCTGTTCAAATAGGCCAGCTTCTCAATTATGAAGGGGCTGGGACAGTCGAGTTTGTCTATGACGTTACGGACGACTCATTCTACTTCCTCGAAGTGAATACACGACTCCAAGTTGAGCATCCAATTACAGAAGAGGTGACCGGGCTTGATATTGTCAGCCTGCAACTCTTCGTCGCTGCTGGAGGAAGGTTTACTTCCCTACCGGTTTTGAAGGATATCTCGCAGAACGGCCATGCTATTGAATGCCGATTGTGCGCTGAAGATCCAGAGCGAGGATTCCTCCCCGAGCAAGGTACAATCCGTTTATGGAAACCAGCATATCCGACTGTTTCGGATTTACGCGACGTCCGGTTTGAGACTGCAGTTCGTACAGGCTCTCAAATTACGATCTATTTCGACTCAATGATCGCTAAGATTATTGTCTGGGCGCCGACGAGATCATTAGCAATATCAAAAATGGTCAATATACTGTCAAATACTGCGTGTATTGGGATAAGAACCAACCAGCAGTTTCTCAAGAATTGCTTACTGCATACGGGATTCAAAGATCCTGCTTACACGACATCTTTTATTTCGTCAAATACCACAACACTTCACGGATACCCAAACCCGTCTCTCAACAAGGCAGGTGCCTCAATAACCTCGGCTGCACCTGGTTTAATCTTGCGACGCCTTCAGTCACTTGATCGAATGGTCAGTGGTATAGGCTCTTTCACAAACGTCCGACGTGGTTTCAGAAATCAGCGATATGATCCTATCAACTTGGATATTAACGTTATAAGTGACATAAATCAGGATAAAGCATTGGAACCAGTTATAGTGATATGGGCCTCGTCTCGAGAGGTTGAGTCCAGTCAACAGAAAATTTCGATGCTGCCAGTCCCAAAACTGCCGCATAGCCAAGACGGCAAGGATATCACTAGTCCTAATACTTCTACAACATACAACATGCTCAGCAATTTCATACGTAATATAAAAGCTTCCACAGATAATGGCCATGAGATTGAGTTGAGGAATTTGATTATGGATAAGTCCAATGACCCGCATGGTTCACAACAGTCTTGGAGAGCTGGATTCTTTGAAATGGTGATCGATGGCCTCGTAGTAACTGGCCACTGCGTGGTTGAACATAGATGCAATTACGGGGTAAAATTGGCGAAGCCAAAAACTGTGCTCTGCCATTTTCTTGTCATGGGGACTTGGGTAGAATACAGATGCTATGATCTCCTGACCTATAGTGAGAGCATACGGGAAGCTAATGCTAGCATCAGCCCTGCACAAATGAGATCAGTCAAGGCACCTATGCCATGCAGGGTGCTTTCATTAGCAAAGCAAGCTGGAGAGCAAGTCAAGTCTGGAGAAGTTGTGATGGTAGTAGAGAGCATGAAGATGGAGATGAATATCTTCGCACCTGTGGATGGGGTATTCTGCTCGTCAGTCAAGAAAGGAGACGCTGTAGATGATGGGGAATTACTTTGTTGGATAGATTAGAAATTGGGAAGTGCGTTGGTGATGGGTCAGGGATAATTGAGATAAAATAGAATAACAACCGCGTCCAGCGTAAAATAGAAGATGCGATCACTTTTACGAAGTCCTTCACCTTTCTGAAGAGAGGGCAGTGATTACCATTTACCTATATGTATAAATTTTTTGGCATCTGAAATGGACACTCTTCTTGCAATTTGTAAAATGGTAATAATTCAACAGCTTTATTTATTGTGAGATTTGTTGTTTCGCTATGGTGACCAATATATAAGAGCTGATCGCACACGGATTCCTTGTTGATTATACATTGTAACTCTCTTTAGCCACTGCCGCAGTACAACTCAATTTTTTCGGGTAGAACTGTAGCATCCAGTGTTTTGGCTTTCCACATTCATAGCCTTGCCAATCCCTGGTGAGTTGGAGAACCTTTCACAGGCTGCAATTGAACAATCTCCAGACACATAGCCAAAATATCCCGCGTGTCGCGAGGATCGATAACACCGTCATCAAGCAAAACTGCGCTTGTGCTGTAAGCCTGGCTATCTCTTTCGACGCTATCACGGAAGCTAGATATGCGTGCTTTTGTCTCCTCGGGCAGCAAAGTTAAACCTTTACTCTTTGCACTCTTCTGTTCTACCTGCTCCATTACTCCAGAGAGCTGATCAGGACCCATAACACTGCACCTCCCCACTGGCCATGTAAATATAAACCTAGGCTTGTAGGCTCGACCACACATAGCGTAATTTCCAGCACCATAAGATGCCCCCACAATTATTGATATATGTGGGACTTTGGAACAAGAGACGGCAGATACCAGTTGAGCACCTTGTTTAATAGTTCCTTCACGTTCCGCTTTGCTTCCAACCATGAATCCTGTAACATTATGCAAGAATATAATCGGAATATTCCTGATACATCACGAATTAGCAAAACTGATGCATATTTTGACAGTATCCTGGTGTTTTAGAGTCACTCACTGTTGGTTGCACATTCGAATAAATTGCGCCCCCTTCGATGCCTCATTAGCGTTGATGACAGGTATCTGATTCGCAATGATCCCAGCTACAGACCCTAGAGAGCTATAAGTAACTGCAAATTTCTGCAAACTGTGGGTACCTACCCATAATCTTAGCCCACCCTGTTAGGAGATTCTTGCCATATCGTGGTTTGAACTCAGAGAACCGAGAGTCATCAACAATGCGAAGAACGACCTCGCGCATATCGAGCGGTTTACGAATATCAGGATCAACCAGCGAGAGGAGATCTTCGGCTGAGTATCGAGGGGGTAGCGAAGCTGGATGTGACTGTGCCAGCAAATCCCACATTTGAAGTGAAGCCACCCACTCCCGGGCTTTCCGAATCGCATCGAACCTATTCAGACATTTAGATAAAATGGACATGCGACTGAAAGTGGGCGGGTATTTTTACTCATCTGTGGCGATTTGGTCTGCTAGTCCTGTAATAGTGCCATGTATCTCCGACCCACCCAAACTCTCAGAGTCAATAACTTCCCCGGTAGCCATCTTTACTAAAGGGGGACCGCCTAGAAAAACTTGCGCGTGCCCTTCAACAAATATGGTGTAATCGGAGAGCGCGGGGTGATAAGCGCCTCCAGCTGTGGAAGATCCAAAGACAATAGCACAAGACGGTTGACCTTGCTGACTTCGAATGGCAAGGTCCCGAAATATCTGACCCCCTTTGTGGAAAACGCGAAACTGCTGCGGTAGAAAAACTCCCGCCTACATAAGGGTCAGTGCCATGATGCAAGGCAACGGGTAAGGAGCATGGGAGGGGAATTCGAATAGAGGAGTGAAATGGGAGCTGTACAGATTGTACCAAAGCCACAATAGGCAGGTTGTTCTCATTTGCAATCTCGGTCACACGATTTTGCTTCAAAACTTAGACTATGTCAGAGCGAGACCGTTACAGAATAGGTAAATAAAGGTACCTGTATATTCGTTCCACGCTCCACCACTTATAGTGGGAATATGAGACAGGATGAGACATGCCCGGCCACTTAAGAATATCAGAGACGCACTCTCATATCGTCTCTTGGCTACTTACTTGACGGTTCCTATGCCAGCAATTATACTCGCGCATGGACTCGAGTCCTTCAGCTCATACCCGGCGAACGAACATAACTCAAGGAAAGGAGAGCCAGAATCCAGGATCAACGCAATACGATCTCGTGCTGTGGCTCTGGTTAGCTATCATGAATTGAATATTTTCCTGAACTAACCTAGAAGCTGTCCTCTTTCTTGGTGTCGCTTTTGCGAACGCTCGTCACCTTCGGAGGTTGTTTTCCGTAAGGCCTCTTCAAACTGTTCTAAAACTGGATCCCATGCTTTCCTATTCATCTGATAACGTGTTTCACGCAAGTTTGCGTTCGTCTGCATGACCGGGAAGGAATTAGTCTCCGCCATACTTTGTGCGTGAGTGAGCGGATTGAAAGAGATAGCTTTTTGATCCTAATTGAAGAGAAGAGAAAGGGTACATGAAATTGAACTATTGTTCTAATTGCTCTATCAATGCAAAGTTCGTAAAACTTAACGGTTTCTATGCCGGGGGCGCGGATAGTGAGGGTGGTCCGTTCTCTAGGCATGTCGCGGTCCCGACCCGGGCCCGGTTTGAGGACGGGAGAGACATCAACGGTCCGAAATGCTAGCAACGCTTGATTATAACATATAATACGACGCACTCGAAAAGCTTCCATTTATCGGTCTAGGTTAACCTTGCCGCGTCCAACGAAGACAGAAAAGGATGGCGGTGTCTAAGTTATTACTTTCTTCACCTACGAGTTCAGCCTTTGATGAGAATCAATCATTTCCATCTCATCAACACGGACCTGTCAATAGCCATCTTTCTCATATTTCCGGTCCTAATCATCCTGAATTGCTAAATGTAAAGCTCGGTGACTTGATTGATCGACAGGTGGAGCAATATGGTGACCACACTGCGGCGGTGTTTCCTTGGCAACAGACGCGTTTGTCGTATCGACAACTTGCACAGACGAGCAGACTACTTGCAAAAGCATTCCTTGATTCGGGTTTGAAGTATGGAGACCATATAGGGATAATTGCAGGAAACCGACATGAATATATTGAAGCTTTTATTGGAGCGGCTCGGATTGGCTGCCCATATGTGGTCTTCAACAACACTTACACTCCCCAGGAGTTGAGGAACGGTCTCGCCATCAGTGGTACGTGGATGTTACCAGCGATATCAAATAAATGTACTAAGTTTAGTGGCAGAGTGCAAGTTATTATTAATTGCTCCCAGAATTGAGGGTCGAGATTTATCGGCACACATTAAGTTGATAACTGATTCGAGTACGTCACTGCCGGCGTTAAAACGCTTAGTGCTTCTTTCTGGATCATACATGGAAGGCAAGGCTATAGAATGTATCCCATACAGCATATTCCTCCAGAATGGGCTCTCAATTTTTATGAATGATTCAATTCTTCGTAGCGCAGAGAAGCGCGTTGACTGCAATACCATTCTTAATCTGCAATTCACATCTGGTAAGATATTCCTATTGCCAGCAATGTCATATACTGAAGCAAAAGTAGGCACTACCGGATCCCCCAAACTTGCAATGCTTACTCATCGGTAAGATGCTTTCCCACTCTAAACTCGTATTCCGGCATATTTAACCCCGTTAAATCGTACAGAAACCTGATAAATGATGGGAGATTTGTGGGCGCAAGAATGGAGCTCACTTCAAAAGACATCGTCTGCTGTCCCCCACCTCTCTTTCATTGTTTTGGTCTCGTTATGGGGACCCTAGGTGCATTGACGCATGGAAGTTCAATTGTTTTCCCAAGCGATAGCTTCGATAGTGATTTAGTGCTTGATGCGATCTTGGCGGAGAAATGCACTTGTCTGTTGGGTGTTCCGACTATGTTTTTGTCAGAGATTCAGCGTGCTAAGAAAAGAGGTTGTAAGATCGACACTCTAAGGATTGGTCTTGTTGCTGGAGCACCGGTCCCTCCATCGCTTGTGAAGCAAGCTGCAGAACAGTTCAATATCAAAACCATCTTAAATGGATACGGTATGACGGAAACTAGCCCAGTTTCTTTTATGACTACTATAGATGACCCTGACGAGAAGAGGCTGAAGACAGTTGGGAGGATCCTACCGCACACCAGGGCTAAGGTGATTGACAAGGCTGGTAAAATTGTGGCACGGGGTGTTCCTGGGGAACTTTGTGTAAGTGGGTTCACACTACAGAAGGGATACTGGAAAAATGAAAATACGACAGCGGAGGTAATGATTACCGATGCCGACGGAATCAGATGGATGCACACCGGAGATCAGTGCATTATTGATCAAGACGGGTACTGTATGGTCACAGGAAGAGAAAAAGACATTATCATCCGAGGTATGTACTCCTTTATGTGGGATTTAGGCCACTGATGAGTTCTAACTAATGCATAACAAAGGTGGTGAGAATATCTATCCACAAGAGATCGAGAATCGTCTACTAGAGCATCGATTCGTCCTTGAAGCCAGCGTTGTGGGAGTCAAGGATCATAGATTTGGAGAGGTAGTCGCGAGCTTCTTGAGAAGTGTAGAAGCCACTGAGAGGCCAGGTAATGCAGATATTAGGAGCTGGGTTGGAAAAACCTTGGGGAAGCACAAAATTCCGCAATATATTTTCTGGATAGGAGATCAGGAGGTTGGACCGGACTTCCCGAAAACCGCAAGCGGAAAGCATCAGAAGCACATCTTGAGAGCCCTCGGAAACACACTGATCGAGAAAGATACTCCAAAGAGCAAACTGTAGTAGAACAGCAGGTAAAGGACACATCCAACTTTCTAGTCATATTTATGGGATAGAAGGTCCAAAATGTAGTAAATACACAGGCTATTGAGATTCAGAGATCTAGCAGGATAAAATAAACAAAGCTAGGAATCAGCTCAACTTCATATCATGCTTGGTGTGCTTTTATGTATCGAAACCATAGGTTCATACTGGGCTAGATAAGAATTGCGAATTTGCGATAATATACTGTTCAAATCAGCGAAATTTATATCCCAGATACACGTCCAAGTCTTCCGGCATTCCCAGTCTGTGAAGAATTATACACGTTCACTTACATTTCTCTGTATTACTTATTGTTATAATCTCGCATCCCATCAGGTGGAATAATCACCCCTAGTGGAACTGGTAATGCCTTCTGTGGAAATTATGAAATTTACCCCCTTTGTGCGACCGAGATGTGCACGGGGCGCCCCTCACCAGGCACGGCCCAAACACGTCCCGGGCACGGAACACACCCGGAAGAAGCAGACGGAACACCCAACAAATGGCGCAGGCTCTGGCCCTGCTGGTTCCTCAGCGGAGCCGGGATGGCTTTGTTGAAGGTAACGACCTAATGTAGCAGGTCTAGGAAGCAACAGATACTTCTAAACCGTAGCCCCCACTTTGGTAGCCTACTATGGAGAGCAGGTTCGGAAAGGTGCCGCGCATCTCCCACAGAATACAGTCATGGCGCTTATCTCGAAGCAAGGAGCAGTCCGCATTGTCGAAGTAGGCCCTCGCGACGGGCTACAGAATGTCAGCAAGTTTGTGCCTACAAGTATCAAAGTTGAATTGATTGATCGGTTACGCAAAGCAGGTCACACCACCATTGAGATCACCTCCTTAGTCTCCCCAAAGGCGGTCCCCCAAATGAGTGACTGCAGGCAGATACTTTCCAATCCAACGGTGAAGGCAATGCTCGCTGATCAGGGGTTACGAGCGCCTGTTCTTGTAGCGAACTCGAAAGGTCTAGATATTGCCGCTCAAAGCGGAGTGCGAGAAATAGCTGTCTTCGTCAGTGCTAGCGAGGGCTTCAGTCGGGCAAACATTAACTGCAACATGGAAGAGGGTTTGCGAAGAGCGTCCACAGTCGCCCAGCAGGCGAAGAGACTGGGGATGGCTGTAAGAGGGTAAAGCCAGCATCACGAGTAGGATACAAAGATATCTGACGGGTTATAGATATGTTTCGTCCATTTTTGCGTGCCCTTTTGATGGCCCAACACCAGCCGGCTCTGTTTTACGCTGTGTAAAACGTCTCCTTGATGCAGGATGCTACGAAGTGAGCCTTGGCGATACAGTCGGTGTTGGTGTACCAGCAAAAACCAAGAGTCTGGTTACCTACTTAGCAGCCGAAGGCATACCACTGTCCCAGCTCGCGGGTCATTTTCATGATACCTATGGCCAAGCAGGAGCCAATGTTTGGGCTGCATACGAGTGTGGATTAAGAGTTTTTGACAGCAGTGTGTCAGGGTTGGGTGGATGTCCTTATGCTCCTGGTGCTGAGGGAAACGTGGCTACCGAGGACTTGGTATACATGTTTGAACAAGCGGGTGTACACACCGGTGTGGATCTGTCTTCACTTGTACAAACAGGATTATGGATTTCAGCTCAACTGACACGGATAAACAAGAGTCGAGCTGGAACTGCCTTAGCTATAAGGAACAAATGGAAAGATGTAGTGGATGCATCGCCAGCAGAACAAGTCACCGCTACTGTAGGACACCTTAGGTGGCAGAAGGTAAAAGAGTTCGATGCTCTTGACGACATCATTGTTGAGCAATTTGGAGCCAGCCTGAAGATCACCCTCAACCGACCTCGTAATGGTAATGCTCTCACAGCACGTATGATAGATCAACTTACGATGATTTTCGAGGGATTAGCAATTAAGCATCCAGCGGTAGCTCGAGTAGCTCTCACTGCGAAGGGCAAATATTTCTGCACAGGAATGGATCTCAGTCGTGACGGTACTCCTGTTTCAAAAGGAGAATCTTCGACCGATGCTCAGTACCAACGACTGACGCGTCTAATGGATGCTATCGGAAACGCTCCCCAGGTTACGATTGCTTGCATCCAAGGACCAGCATTTGGGGGCGGCGTGGGATTGGCATTCGCGTGCGATATTCGGCTTGCCGCAAAGGAAGTAACCATGAGGTTAAGTGAGGTCAGTCTGGGTCTCTGTCCCGCGACTATCTCCAAATACATTATTCGAGAATGGGGTCCTGCCTTTGCCCGTGAGGCTATGCTTACTGGTCGAACCGTGATAGCGACTGAGCTGGCACAGCTGGGTGCTGTTGCAGGGATTGCAGACTCCACAGAAGAGTTATCTCACAAGTTAGATCAATTTCTCGTCAAACTTCAAAATTCAGCTCCTCTAGCATCTAAAATGTGCAAAGAGCTTGTCCTGCTTGGGTGGTCTGAGGCAGGTCAAGATGCCCAAGCCGGAGGCGTGAAGCGATTATTTGAAGAGATGATGTCGACGAAGTCAGAGGCAGCGTATGGGCTTGCATGTTTGCAGCGGGGACAGAAACACATTGATTGGGATGCTGTTGTCGCGAAAGATTACAAAATAGGGTCGCAGTTCAGCAAGGCACGACTCTGATGTTCTCAGGTGTATATATAGCTAGATAAATGGAATGACAAGCGGATAATTTCAGCCGGATAAGGAGCAGCCACATTACCAGGCGTACTCCCTTCCAAACGAAGAAACACTCAATATGCAAAATGCTTCGCCTACAGAAATTCTACAGTTAGATCTGACACGTATGGATGACCATTCGCTGAACTTTGCAACTGCCGCGGATAAGAGCTTCAGTATAGACGATGTCTCCCCGTCCTATCAATTGGCGGCCAACTCTCGCATCTGAGCCTTCATTCCAACAGGTACGGCCATTGCCGGAGAGTGGATGCGGGACTGTAGCTTACAGCTCTCTCACCGCCATGATCAATAAGACTAATGATTCCACTCGACTTGGATCGTATCGGTTGGTTCCACGTGATAATNAGNCCTTTATCTGATGGAAAGGCAATATCGCCGCCCTCTTGCAGGATCTCGGACCACAAATCATCTGGGCCATCATGAAGAGATGTGTTCACTGGCAGATCTATAACGGCTCCACTACTGGATTGGGGAAGAGGAGCATTGTTTGACTGCAAAAGATCATTTGATTCTGATTCAATAAAATATATCCCGGCATCCGCTCCTGGTGACCAACCAGAGTGGCTCTCAGACATGGAAACTTCCCTAGTAGAATCAGAAAGCCAACCATAATCTAACAAGTTCCAAATACACTCAAGGCTATCATCCTTAAAGTGTTGTTTAGGTGAACTTATAACGATAGAGCCAGTTATTAGAATTTTAGCCAAACTGGGATCAGGATGGAAACTTCCTAGAGCGGTGACCTGAGCGTTGATAGTTAGTCTCAATATATTAGTCTTAAAGCAATATGAAATTTGATGATAATTTAAACTTTGTTTAAAGAGGACTACATACCATCCGTGGATAGTGATCCCAGAAGCGCTGACCTCCCTCTAAGAACTTAAACGAAGCTTCCAGAAGCTGTCTTGAATCTTCCTTGATCTGAGAATCATCGTGATGAAGGTAGAGAGCATGAACAGTTGCTGCGACTATGCAAGCATAGCCCATAAAGCTGGAAAAGGTGAGTCCATACTCGTGTACAGTTTTAAGGGCCGTGGTCAATAGTCTCGCGTGTTGCTGTCCACGCCCGAGAGCTTCTTTCACAAAACTTGTCGGTGCTCTGGTAATACAACTGTTAAGTCGATTGTGAAGAAGGAATGGATGGTGTAGGAGGCACTGGTTCATATGATATAGGATTATTGAGTAGACGAAATGCCCAGCTGCTTGTCGATCAATCGTCCCATCAGACAAATTCCATCTTTGAATGATTTCTGCAAACGGACGAATCATTGCGTCAGAGTAAGTTTCAAAATTTAGAAGTTGGGTATAGACCGCGGCATAGTCACTCCGAGCGTCCCATGGAGGAAAGCTGTTGTCGCTGGGGGTTTTCTGTAAGGCGCATCTTTGAACTCTCCCAAGGACCGAGGCCATAGAGATCGTTTGCGAAAAGTAATCGAGCTTCTGAGTGACGACATTTTCCGGCACATCGCTCAAAAATTGCAGAGTAGGTATATCGGGAGGATCATCGGAAACAAATGTTGAGTCCAGGGGAAGGCTTACGGTGCAGTCATTATCTGAAATAGTAGGAGGACGATTAGGGGCACACGAGACAAGTCTGTCGAGAAGATAGACCGACCAAAAAGTCATGATTCGCTCATGCTTTTGCTCTACATTAAGTTTTGAGGTCAAGTCAGTGGGCGATGCATCAGCTAGTCGCAGACTTTGTGCGAAACGGATCGCCAGGCCGATCTTGACCCATGCCAGGGTTTGTCGACCACCTAGAAGCCTTGCATTAGTTTTTTTTCATAGTGGCCATCTTCAGATAGCTTACTGGTAAAATCAACTACAGCCAACATATTTGTAGCTTGCACAATGGTAATTTGGAGGACATCGTCCCCGGAAAATAGCCTCTCACAGATCTCATTCCAAGCTTTGTGGCAGAAGCGCTCGGCAACTTCCTGCTGGCGACCTTCGAAGTATGGGTCTTGCGAAAACCGGGCCGCAGTTGCAATAATTACCATCAAAAGATATGATGGTAGTTGTTCGTCTTCCAGCCTTTGAGAGAAATCCTTCTCAGTGAAGTACGCATAAGGCTGATTATGACAATGCTGAAAGTACGTTTTGGTGATGGAACGAAGCACAACTAAAGGTGGGAGCACGCTAAATAGTCTGGGGAAATTAGCCTTAAGAAATGGAATGGGGGGTAATAATGCTTTCCTTGCTGGTTGGGACATCTGAGAGTCCTGGGTTGCTGTGGCTGAGCTTGGATGTGAACGACGCTGATTAGAAGTTCCGTTATTGGCTACAGATGATCGTCTCTCCCGGACTCGAAGCACTTCAGCATTCTCAGCATTCCTAATGAAGACGTCAGTAGCGCTGTATTAAAGATAGTATCTGGGATACAAACTCAAAATTACTGTTATTGAGCGCGTTCAGCTTTGACTCTAAAAGAGCGACCCGTGCCGCCAGGGTGATATCCTGTCAGGAGTCACCAGATTGAACTTGGGCATCTGCCTGGGATAGAAGGGAGTTTCTCATACATCTTCAGATATGCGAGTATGACTCGCCATTGGCAACGGGGCTGAAGCTTCGTAGGAGCATTCCTGTCTCAACCGCGCACAGAATGCGCAGACAGGTTTCTCACCAGAGCAACGAGTCTTCTTACGTCTAATAAGATCTAGGTGAGACAGAGATGCTAGGACACGGTTTCACTGGACAACACATACCGACAGTTTTGGCAAGCTTGCCGTACGCGTTTTGCTTCCCGTTCTTCACCCATGGCGCACACTCTTCATCCGGGGACAGGTGTTTGAGCGGACGTTACAAGCACAGTCAATCCTAGGAGTGCCCCACAGCACGTCCAAGAAAATGAATTCCCTACGCGGAACTGACAATCAGCCCTACATTCGTGACGTCGTGGCCCAGGATTTTGACGTTCGCGTCACAGTGTTGCAGGCTTTCGCAGTTGAATACCAGATGGTCGAAGGAGTGTGTGAAGCGAGATTCTAATACCTAGTAGACGCATCAAGCGGAGATGCAGAGAGGGGGTTGTGGCAGTCACGTGATGGTTGCTCACAAAAACCCCAGTTTCACACACTTCTGGACTGTGCAATATAACACGGCATTGGCAGGTCCGGTTTGTAAGACATTAACTAATAAAGGTAAGTACTGGTGTGTCAGTAAGGTTAATGTCGGGGACACCGGCAATGTCAATACCGCGGGACATCGCGGGGTTGCACCGGACCGTCCTTCCTTTGATGTAGCCCTGCGGTACCGCACCTGAGTGGCACCGCATTCTTGTTGCATTCCCATGCACCCAGTCCCTCAATATATTGCTCTATGCGGTTATTTGCGTTATAATTAGAACCCCTTGGAGAATTTGCCGTCTAATGGCTGCTAGACCATTTGCCTGACTCTTGTTGTTTTGAAGACGTGTACTTCCGGATGCAAGAAGTTATATTTGCTGAACCATAACCACCCTATTCTTGCGTAACTCCCTAAGACGCCAGGCACATGGCCGATAATCAGAAAGCAGGACATTGACGTATTCTGGGTTAAGTTATGTTTGAAGCTCTATTCCTCCAGGTGGTATATTNCANCAACCGGCAATCAATGACATCAAGGCCTTTCCGCTTCTACTCAACACTTATTGGTGCCCTCCCCCAAGATCTCGCTTATTCCCGTCTTTCGTCCCCCACGCTTTGTGTTTCGCACATTAGAGAGAGCTTTGCGTGCAGTTTACAGGAGTGCGCGAACATAAGCTCGGCCAGAAGGTGCTCATGAACCAGGATTATAGAGTACACATCGATCTTATTTAGCTCTCATGCAAGTATGTACATCCATATATATATATGTAGGCACTTACAGTTCGACACCATTTTAAGTTGCGAAAGAAATTGATGTTCCTGGAAGGCCTAGTTTTCGTGTTCATATTAACTCGCGGACGTTGAGGAAATCAACAGCTAACACTGCAATTATCTCTTACGTATTACAGTGACATGCTATGCAATTTTGTGAATAGTGGTTGCACATACCCATGTAGCACATTCGATATAGCGGCTCGGGCAATTGTGACAGATGATGCAATCTAGAACAGGTGACGCAATATCTCCCCATGATAGATGTCTTAATAAAATCATTAATCACGTCAATAGCATGGTCGCTAAGCACGACAAAGCATATCTCGAACTTTTTCAATGTGTCAACTCTTCGGACGCTGTGACAGTTGTGTGAGATTGTCGTCACCATTACGTGGAACGCTTGGGTTCCTCTTTCTCCGTGACGTTTCGCGACAAGGTTCATAAATGCGGTTGCTATATATCGCGACCCATCCGCCCAAACTGTTGTAACTCTCGTCTATTCATTTCATATTTCCTAAAAACCACTTAAAATCGACGTAATATTATCTTACTAGAGCTCTTCGACCTGGGCCAGACAGCCGAAAACAACCAAGCCAAGAGATCATCGAACAGCCATGTCTACGAACGCCGACAAACCATATGATAAGTTCGATACCGAAACAGACGACATTCCCCAAGGAGGTGATACGGTTGATAACTCATATGCTATGTCTGACAATGGAAGTGGACCGATTCCGGTCATAAAGGATGAGCAGAGGGTAGAGCAGCCTAATGATCGACGAAACCCGGACTCGGATAGGGCGCTTGGTGTGTGTATCTGCGCAATTATCAAGGAGACAAATCTTACTAATGATCCGAGCCAGATCAAGATGAACAGGAAGCTATAGATAAGCAAAATATCCTTCGCGGTGGACGCACGCGTGGTGCGAAACCGACAGGCCCAGGTTATAATGAGCCAGGAGATGAGGAGGGTCTCCCGGGGCCTGATGATGGTACATCTTCAACTAGATAGGATTTTCCAAGGGTATTAGATGATACTTGGACTGGGAAATGATTTATACGTATACGTACATTCCTAAAATACTCATTACCTACAACAATGGTCTCAAACATTGGGTGATAAGTTCCAAAACGTCACTCCGGCTCTCTCACCAAATTTCCAACTTTGCTGTGACGTATAATCGGAAGTGTTCTGTAGAGCTAAGTGAATTTTTGGCATAGTCTATTCGGAACTCTGTGAGTAATTTTATCCGCAAGCAGTCAAAGGATCCTTATTAAGGACTTTTATGTCCATCTTTACTGGAGCAGGATCATGGGTGCTTCATTCGTATGGATATATCTGAGGATATTACCAGCACTATTGGCCCAGGTTTTGGGAGTGGAGATTTTGGAGAGGAGTGGGGGCCGGTGTGATCTGGGGTAAAGCTCCTAGTGAAGTTGCTTCGAAAGGATTCAATGCCCAAATCTTACGAGACCTTTGACTAGTATTGGCTCCTTAGCCAAATTCATGGTTATTAGCCCCATTAGTAGTTTTGTGGAACCATTTAATCAAGGTTATAATTCCGTTAGTCTCCGCTATCTTAGGTGTTATTCTTCTACAATTTATGAAGGTCTTGGAACCATTAAGAGAAAATTACCCTCATTGATTTGCAACAAGTCATATGCACATCTTATGTAGCAGTCACGGGATTTCATAGGAGTCACACAATTTGATCACTTCTTCGAAAATGTCCTCTAGCCATACCTCTACGTTAAAGACGCTAGTGCGGGTTTTGAACCTATACTTGAGTTTTATCAATGAAGAACTTAGGTTCAGTGGACTTATACCAACTAAATATGATTCAAGTGGACCAACGAAAGGATCTAGGGATATGGAAGTCTTAGTACAGAAGAGTAAAGGTATAGAGAATCACTTCTACGTACAACTTATAACTGGTATAAATGTTATCCCTCGTTAATAGTTATATGTCCTGGATGCCCAGTTTATATTTTGTATAGACCCTATTTGCCCTTTTCTAAAGCAGAAGAATATCCATCTGGGCGGACTTGCACATCGACTACAACTACAGTCCTTTTATTCCGAATCTCTTGTATAGCTTCCTCTAGCCTCTCTACCAGTGTTCGGCGGCTCGTCACTCGATCTCCCAATACCGTGGCACCCAGAGAAGCAGCATTCTGCGTAACATCCGGCTGAGGATCATCAATGCGAATTCCTATGCCTTTATTTTCAACGGGCCTCTTGCGGGTTGTTGCTACTCGTTCTTGGTGTACCTCGTCGTTGTAAAAAGAGGCATTATTTGCCACAATGACCAACAATGGTAGTCGATACCGCGAAGCCGTCCAAAGAGCAGATGAACCCATTAAAAAGTCTCCATCGCCCAAGATAGCTACAGGCAAATAACCGGTATCTTTCAAAGCTAGAGCGGCACCTACTGCCTGCCCGGGGCCGGAACCAAGTCCAGCGCCGCCATCCTGACCAAGATACGCCAAGGGATGTGTAGCACGTAGGTCATGACCCTTCCAGCCCAGCGGTAATCGGACCAGGCACGTCTTCTCGGGGTCAATCACCGAGTACATAGCATCGGCGAGGTGGCCCATATATATATAGTCGTCTTCTCCATTATTCGCTTCCATTCCATTTTGTTGAACCCCTAATGATAACTGCCAAGGATCTCGCCACTGAAGAGTCGGCTCTCTGGAAGGCATAGCCAGCAAGGCGGAAGCAAACTTGTTCACATCAGCTGAAATAGAATGGTCAATTGGCGGCAAACCGAAGTGATCCTTTGACCAGCCGTTGTGAAGTGATGAATCTAGACTAATATGAATGATATGAGCTAATGGTTCCACGCAAGCGGAGGCTGTGGCCTGGAGTGTCCCGGCTAGATCGACCCAGTCAAATGATACGATCAAGTCGGCTTCTTTGATCACATTGCATGCCAGAGAAGAGATGAAAACACTAGGAGGACAAGCATGGAGCTTATGCTGAGTCGGGAAAGCAGCTGCCTGCTTGAGATCGGTGAGGACGAGAGCACCATGTCTTTCTGCTAACTCTACACGTTCATTCCAGCTTTTTTGCGAGCGGTCGACTCGACCGAAGAGGAAAAGAGGCCGCTTGGATGCCTCCAATCTAGCTAGAACCCTTACGACATCATCTATCGGTGCACCAGGAGGGCTTATTGTCTGAAGATAACGTCGCGTATTTGGGATTTGCAGTAAAGATGGGTCCTGCAGGGGAGCCTCCTGTAAATCTACGTCAAGACAAACATAGACTGGTGCTCGGGGAATTTGTGAAGCCATCGCGGTTGCCCTTATCAAGCTCATTACTGCTGCATCAACAGAATGTGGTTGGTCATCAAACTTGATGAAAGGTCTAATGAGGGCTGCCTGATCCGTTGCGGTGTGTATCCAGTCGATCCACGGACGCCTCTTGGTCGCGTCAAGTGGGCCTGTGGCACCCAATATCACAACGGGAATGCGATCGCAAAATGCATTGTATATTGCCATCGTGGCATGCATCAATCCCACATTGGCATGGACTGCTGCTGCCATGGGATGTTCGGTAATCTTGGCAAATCCATGTGCAATGGCTACACAGTGTTCTTCATGCAAGCACATGATGATCTCTGGCTCCTTATTTCCGTTATAGTTAACCAGGCTATCGTGTACACCACGATAACTAGAGCCCGGCACGAGCGCGATGTAACGAAGGCCAAGCTTGGATAGCTGTTCAACGATGACATCGCTGCCCCATTTCCCATCTGTGGCTGTGACGGAACCATTTGGGTTTGGCGAACATGAAACAGGAAGTCCCGCCATAGATATTAGAAACCGTTCTCAAGTCAATACGTGTTGGAAAAGCTGAGGACAGCGTCAGCTACGAAAGGAAATAAATATATATATATACATATGAGCATCAGAAATTCGAGAATGTGGCTAGTGAGCTTTTTCGTCGAGGACTCGCCCAGTCATTAAATGGCTCTAGCGGGCGGCAGGCTCTATCCGTTGGCGGTATGTTCTTCCGTGTTTGCTAGCGTGACCCGAAACGAGCTATAAAGCTTGCTACTGTTTCATACTCAAGTATATGCCGTATGTCACTTGACACAACCGTGGCAGAGCAGACGGCAATAACTGCTGCGGCGTGGCGGGGAGCGATGCCGTAGTATTGTATGGTTACTTGGCAACACGGATAAGTGTTCCATGCATGTCGATGTGACATTGGAGTTATTATAGCATATAATAGAGATATCCTACCCATGGTGCATGCTCTTGCCCTCTTCATGTTCTGACATTTTCTCAGCTTTTGTTGAGTGAATAGACTTTTCTTGACTTGGAAGCAACAATCCACCAACGAATATGCCTCTCAAAGACCTGCGGGGAGTGTCAGGCCAATTTTTACTTATCCTTATCACCATCGCATCCTCGTGCGGCTTTCTCCTTTTCGGATACGATAATGGTGTCTTTTCTGGTCTGCTTGTGCTGCCTTGGTTCCTAACAACATATCAGCACCCACCGTCCAGTCTTCTCGGGACCATCAGTGCGATGTACAATATTGGTGGATTTGTTGGAGGTACAATAGCTTTCTTTGTGGGCGCCCGATTGGGTCGGCGACGAACCATCCTCACCGGTCTAGGCATCTGTACTGCTGGGGCTATTATTCAGTGCTCAGCTACAAAGCTAGGCCAGTTGATTACAGGACGTATAATTAGTGGAGTTGGCGTCGGAATATTGACTTCAACAGTCGGACTATGGCAAGCAGAGGTTGTCACGGGGAGGTCTCGTGGTATGTATCTCACGTTACAGGTCCTCTGCGGTGCTGTAGGAGGACTTTTCCTTGCGCAGTGGATCAACTACGGGTTCCATAATGCAAAAGGTAGAATCGCATTTACATTCCCTTTAGCATTTCAACTGGTGTTTATTGGGATATCTGGTCTTTTGCTTCCCGTTTTACCGGAATCACCACGCTGGCTTGTCAAACAGAACCGCCGTGATGAAGCTCGAGAAGTCTTGGAACGACTCGGTGCAGGATCGGTGCAGCATCGCCTGGAGCAGATTGACGCCGCAGTGGAACTAGAAATGCAAGGAGGAGAAAATCAATACCTGCAGCTGATCTCACGCGGTCCAACCCAAAATTTACTACGCCTCTGTCTCGCGTGTGGGACTATGATCATGCATCAATTGAACGGGATCAATTCAATCACATACTACATGCCGACTCTGCTTATCACATTTGTGAAAGTCAGCCATTCTACATCGCTATGGGTGGCTGGATTGACGTCTGTCGCATCAGCAATATCAGCCCTTGTACCAGTATTCACCATTGATAGGTTCGGCCGTCGACCTTTCCTATGGGCTGGTGCAATTGCACAAAGCATATTGTTCGTCCTCATTGCTGTCTTATTAGCAAAGACTCAATCTGACGGAAACAGCACACATGAATATGGAATAGTGGCAGTCATAATGATCTTTCTCTACTACTCGATCAACTCTGTGACCTGGCTTGGGCCATCATGGGCTTATCCAGCTGAGATCCTGCCCTTGCAGATCCGTGAGAAAGGTCTAGCCCTGGGGAATATCTGCTACTGGTTATTTCAGTTTATGATCGTGGAAATCACACCTATTGCGATAACCAATATCAAATATAAGTTTTATATCATCCTTGCTGTTTTCAATGCGGTAATTGCTGTTGTTGTCTATCTTTTTTTCCCTGAAACCAAGGGTATGTCATTGGAGGAAATCGACTTCTACTTTGTGGAAAATCCTGGCGTTCATTTTCGTTCTCCAAATTCTGATCAAAAAGATGTGTCAAAGGATGAGAAGATGAATCAGCCGGTAGAACACCTTGAAACAGCATGAAGTCCTTATTTTAAGAGGCGAAACAGTGTAATATTTCCATTCATTCTGTCGAAAGGGCTCAATGGTTGAGACAAACAATCACTCAAGGTTGAAATGTTAATCCTCACGCTGCTGAGTTAACATACAGGATGTCACGCAAGATGCATTTCCGGTTGACTGTAAATATCCAAGTTGTTCGTACTTTCTTAGTTAATAAACTCTGTTTGTTGCGACGAATCTGCTAACAAAGGGCACGGTGGCAACAAGCTCTCCTGCTCCCACTTTTTAAATAAAAGAGAAGTCTCGACCCATGACTTCATCAATTCCAAACGCGTCTGTCCAGTTCTGCCAAATAAGAGGAGATATCATACCTTCTGGGTAGCCACTGGTGATTTCTTGGGGCCCTGTATGGCGAACTTCTCTGTAACCTGTTCAACAATTTATTTTTTAATCAACAAATCATATACCTCACTCTGTAGAGTCTACTTACCATTATATTGCGTCAAGCAATTCTTGAAACGTTCCAACATGGATAGACATATTTGTGCAGAGCTACATTTCTCTGACAAGTGTCTCATTAGCTCAATACTATCTTCCCACTGTCGGCTTTCAAGTATTCGTGGCCTCAGTATGGGGATAATATGAGCAGCAAATAGAACTAGAGCAGCACTGAAGATGGAATGAGTAGTGTTCCATGCCGCACGTTCAATTTGCAAATTCGTACGGATGTAATCAATTAAATGTTTAGACGTGTCGATACAGGCTTCTGCCGCCGACAGAGCAAATGTCTGGTCTAGCGTTCTCAACTTCTCACTGCTGGTGCTTGCCATGTCAGCAACCACCGCAAGGCTCGGTCGCGTCAGCAGAATGCGTACGATCAGATATCTTGTGTAAAGCATGTATCTAGGTCTTGTTTCCGATGATTCACAGGTGATTCCTTGTGGATCCTCCTTCATCCTCATGGGGGTCGGAAGATTATCTTTCCATGAACAGAGCTGCTTGTCCAACTTCATCATGTCTTCTGCTGGGAATCTAGTTTCTTTATTATCTACTGTTTGTTGATAGAGAGCTTTCAGGATGCTATGAAGGATGATACAGAGCTTTATCCTATTAATAAATAGAAGGACTTTAGGTGACGTGTTTTCCTTCTGTTGCGGACCTAGAGCGCGAGCATCATCAACTGGCGCTGGAATTTCTGCGTCATGATAATACTGAGACGGTATCATCATTGGCCGCCCGAAAGTCATAGCCAGCATGGTGTCCATAACCATGCAGCCGCACCAGCAACGCCTCCTAGTTTCTCGTTCTACAGGCCCGCATTTATTGTTGATATCACTCAAATGGAGTCCCAGACCTTGAGCCACCCGAATGGCGATACCAAATACATGCCAACATCTGGTTACTCGCCTAATATGCAAATACTGACCCATAAGCAACAAAGCTTGAACCATTGTCAGATTGCCGTAGTCGATGTTCTCATAATTAAACAGACCCTTGGCTTGTGCAAAAAAGGTCGTCGCGGTAGATTCGCTATCATCGGGAGTGAGGCGATCTGAAAAAAGAGATCCCAATGCAAAAACGGTGTTGAGGATACTGAACCATAGGTCGTCAGGCTGAAATCCTGACTGCCACACCTCCTCATATTCCTCATGAAACGTTGGTTCGTGAAGGATGGTATACATGTCAGAAACGTAGGAGAAGTATGTCTCAACCAAGTGGTCTGCTGTGAATCGAGGTGGCAAGAACTTCGACTTAAAATTTAAGGGCTGAGGGAGCGGACTAGTCCACGATGACTCCTGAATATCGGTATGATGGTGCTGTTCGTTTGATTGGAGTCGTCGAGGAATTTCTATGCCATTGTGGAAAGCCATCGTCTGCACAACTTCAAGGAAAGCAACAGTCGAAGAGCCTCCGAAATAGCTTCCACCAGCAGGAGGAGTCCCTGCATGGACAATAGTGCTACTCTGTGATTGTGCATCCTTAGAAATAGACTCTTTAGGGGGTGGCATCATTGATCCAGGCGATTTTGAAAATGGTGATGACCGAACCTCTGGGACCGGACTTAACGGCAGGTTTAGATGACCTGACAATGTAGAATTCTCCCGTGGAAGTCTGCCACCCTGCCGAGAATCTCCACAGGATATGTTGGCCAGAACTGTATTTGCAGTGCGCAACTCTTCCACCTGCTTTGTGAGAGAATCCAAGTAATGCCTGGAAACTTGGACTCTCTGTGATGGCTGCTGATATACGCATGTTATGCCATGATCCAAGCAGTAGGTACACATTGGTTGTAAGCCATCACAGCGCATTTTCCGCCTTCTGCAATGGTCACAGGCAATAGCAACTCGACGTCTCTTTAGAAACGGCTCCGCCGACTCATATTCCACGCCGGTCATGTTTCTTGCGGGCCCCACAGCGTAGAAACACAAAACTGAACAGTCATACAAACATAAACTCACTGCTCATATGGAGCGCCCAAAATGATTTGGTATTAGGCCTTAGCGTATACTGATTCAGCGACCTACCGAGCTACACGCTGTTCCTTGCCGCTGCGTTCCCCGCACCTCCATCCCCGCATTTCTCCGCCACAACACGGAACAAGCACGGGAGGCGATGCCGTAGATAAGGATTGCGATTCCGTTGATCAGCAAACGACAATGGTGGGGCTCTCCAGCATGATCCAGTTACAGGTACTGTGTGAGATATAGCTCAAAATACGGAACAACCTCCCGCTTATGCGGTTTCCCTGTTCGTTCGACCCNANAGCCCCACGGAGGTTGTGTATAAGAGCAGGCAAACCATATGACACAACCCAAACCAAACCGATAAGTGTCTAACTTAATAATGACTACTCAGCTACCCACCATCGAGGCGTCCCTTCCTTTCCATAAGGAGCTATTTTACGGCGGGGAGTGGCATCGCCCGCTTGGCGATCAATATCAGGAAACGATCAATCCTGCAAACGGCCGCGTCATTGATCTAGTTGCGCAAGCCAGCTCCAAAGATGTTGATGCCGCCGTGGAGGCCGCTCACCAAGCATTCAAGGGATGGCGATCGACCGCTCCCACAGAACGAGCAGCTTACCTGCGAAGAGCAGCCGATGTGATCCGGAAACATGGAAAGGAATTGGCTCTCTTAGATTCTCTCAACACCGGAAATCCTGTGGCTGAAATGATGAGTGATGCTCATGTCGCAGCGGCCAATCTCGACTATTTTGCTGGCCTGATACCTATGGTCCGCGGTGAAACAATTCCCCTCGCGGAAGATGGTTTCCACTATACTCTGCGACAGCCTTTGGGAGTTGTCGCTCGTATTGTCGCGTTTAATCATCCGATTATGTTTGCGGGAGGGAAGATTGCTGCTCCTTTGGCGGCTGGCAATACCGTCATCATTAAACCCCCGGATCAAGCTCCCATATCCTGTTTACGATTAGCGGAAATCCTGAGTGAGGTGTTCCCAGCCGGAGTTTTGAATATTCTCCCCGGCAGTGTTGAGTGTGGGAAAGCTTTGTCAACACATCCTCTAGTACGTAAGGTGACACTCATCGGCAGTGTTCCTACAGGCAAAGCAATTCAACGAGCCGCAGCGGACACTCTAAAACCTACTCTTTTTGAACTAGGCGGCAAAAATGCTCTCTTAGCCTTCCCAGATGCAGATATTGAGAAGTTGGTTGAAGGGATAGCGAAAGGGATGAATTTTACTTGGGCTGGTCAGTCATGTGGGTCGACTTCGCGTGTGTTTCTGCACGAGTCACTTCATGACGGCGTTATCCAGCGAGTATGCGACTTCGTCAAGAGTCATTATACCCCCGGTATCCCGACTGACATGTCAACTACCATGGGTCCTGTGATCAGCAAAGCTGCACATGATCGAGTGCTCTCGTATATTGAAAGTGCAAAGAAAGAAGGTGCTGAATTGGTGCTAGGTGGCAAGGTCCCCGAGGGCCATCCTGCGATCAAGGATGGGTACTTTGTTGAGCCAGCGATATTTACTAATGTGCAGCCACACATGCGAATAGCTAAAGAAGAAATATTCGGACCTGTTATGTCAATCTTCAAATGGACTAATGAAGATGATCTGATTCGACAAGTAAATGAGACATCCTACGGGTTAACTGCTGCGATATATACCAGAGATGTAAGTCTTGTACACCGAACCGTACCCAGAATAGAAGCTGGCTTTATATGGGTGAACCAGGTAGGCAGGCACTTCCTGGGGGTTCCTTTTGGGGGCGTCAAGGAATCCGGCCACGGAAGGGAAGAAGGTCTGGACGAATTGTTATCTTTTACTCAGACAAAGAGCGTCAACGTTAGTCTAAGCTGAAAATCCTGGCGTGATATTAATACACGCGCAGGATTTAGAGCCCCTAAGTCTTGAATTTCAACTATCTTGTGCAATAGTAAATTGACAATTATGAAAAAAGTGCTTACCAGTTTGTGCGATTCTTGAGAATAACTAATTATGCGAGTTAACTGACGAGATTACTGTATCTCGACCTCACTTGACATTATTTGCTCCTTACTTTTGAGTTGACTGCGAATTTGCACCGCCAAACGGCTGGACCTTCCAATTTAGGCCAGCCAATAAACAATTGGATGGCCTAGACGAGGCCCACAGCACCTCCACTTTTGAACGATACAAAACCACCAGATCTACGGCGAAATCTATGCAATCAACCACCCCTTCGACTCTGCACCCTGAATTACCAATACAGTACGCCTGCTATCCCAAAACAGTATGACAGTGACGGAAGAGGCCGTCCACAATGTCTTAGAGTCGGTACCTCGACGCTGCAGAGGGCCTGGAGGAGCAGTTGCTGTCATTGCAGATGGCCACCTCCTTGGTCGGCGTACCTGGGGTTATGCAGATATTGATCTAAGGATCCCAATGACAGCCCAAACAAGACTTCCCATTTGCTCGATCACAAAGCAGATGCTCTGTGCGCTTTTAATTGACCTAGAACGTAAGCCAACCTCTCAAATGATTACCAACGGCGGGGATTTCAGAGACAATCTTTCCATCAAGCTTGGAGAGATGCTGGGCATCGAGAAGATCCAGAAGAATGGATTGACAGTCGATCAGCTGTGCGACAATCATTCTGGTCTTCGTGATTATTGGGCGTTAAGTGTGCTTTGGGGCAGCTTACCAGAGGGTCGATTCTCGGTGACTGAACACGGTAAATTGGCGCGAGACCGGCTAGGCTCTGTTCACTTCCAACCAGGGACGGAGTTTTCCTGTGCCAACACGAATTTCCATATAGTGGCTCGGCTTATCGAGGATTTGAGCGGTGAGTCGATCGCATCTTTGCTGTCAGAAAGGATATTTGCTCCAGCTAGAATGACGACTGCATATCTCTGCCCAGACACTGCAAAACACCCACCACCATGCATTGGTTATGAAGGAAATGAGCAATACGGCTTCCGTCCTGCTGTAAATCGAATGGAATGGTCTGGCGATGCTGGTGTGGTTGCTTCCCTTGACGATATGACTGCTTATGAGGTGTATCTCGATCGTAGCTTGTCTGATGCAAAAAGTTGGTATAGAGCGGTTTTAGAACCATCAGAGTATCTCAATGGCAAACGTGGACACTACCACTATGGTTTATCCCATGTCAATATAGGCGGAGTAGCGACCATCGGGCATGGCGGGGCACTCCGCGGATTCCGACTTCATCGGCTTCATGCGCCAAGTGAGCGTCTGTCTGTAATCGTCATGCTCAACCACGAAGGCGATGCGGGAGGTTATGCTGAAGATGTTTTACGAAAATTATTAGATATACAGAAGCCCCAGTCTAAAGATGTCGAGCCATCCACGGCCTGGCGTGGGACATTCCTCGACCGGGGTACTCAATTAGCGATCACAGTATCAACAGATAAGGACAACGGAAAAGTTCTCATTACTTATGCCGGCTACCCTGAGAGCATCAAGTTGACTGACTCCGCTCATGGTGAATCTCGTGAAATGATTGCATCGATTGATGGAGATGAGCTTAAAATTCAACGATTACAGGATAATCGGATGATCGAGGCCTTCCGTCTTAGGCCTGCTAAATCTACTCTCAAAGAAGCTTCCTTTCACGGAACTTATCGTTGTATTGAGGTTGACTCAACCTTTCACTGCAACGATCAAGGGGGTATGTTGTACGGCTCCTTTGACGGATTTTTGGGCAAAGGGCCAGCACATCTGATGCGGTATCTTGGAGACGATGTCTGGGCCCTTGCGTGTCCACGCGGCCTGGATGCACCGGCACCGGGTGACTGGACTGTTGTCTTTCGCCGTGACATCAACGGTGTTGTAACCGGTGCAACAGTAGGGTGTTGGTTAGCACGAAAAGTCGAGTTCGCCAAAGTGACTTAGGAGCCTAAACTTCACAGTTGAGATAAAATATGACTAAAGAAACATTCTGTTAGATAGAAGAAGGGTTCGAATTGAACATTAAACAGCAATTGTGGGTTTTACTTAAGGATATTAGATTTTTGAATCCACTTTTATATATATAATAGGATATCACGTTGATAATTGCCTCATTTACAACTCAGTACATATATTTCTTGTTAAGCAGAGCCTCAAGCCTGAAAAGTAAATAAATGGTATGTTATGTTATGTTACGTTACCATGCATTGACCAGGATAGGTATAAGAGTCTACCCTTCCGAAAAGATTCTAGGTAATGATAGCAAGAGTAAGTCTAATTATCTCTTATAGGAAATTGAAACAAGCTGGAGTTGAAGCAAAATTATAGGTCCGAGCAGATATGGCACATATATAATTTGGGGCGCAATCATCCAGCACCGTACTGCGGTGAATGAGTCTTTCCAAAAGTATATCGATCAGTTACAACGATAAAATATGCAAATTATTTGCATTATTTGCATCATTTGCTTTTCTAACTAGTTGATTGAGTTGGATAATGGAATAGGTAATGCACTTCCGGATGAAAGTGTGGCGCATGGCTAGGGAATGTAACGCTAATCAATACTCGTGCTTGTCAATATGCGGATTCTCTCTCTATTATCCAAATATGTAGTACGCATATACTCAATATAAAGTTATTAGCTTCTGCACTCTTCAATACTCTCTATGCCCGAGTCTTTAATAGTTTGTGACAGAAATCCAGTACTTGGTAGATTGAATATACTCGTCATTCTACATGCGGCAAAAATTAATAAGTGCATCTGAAACATCAGTGCCCCTTGTAAAAACTTTATTAATTGCGTTGTTTATATCATGAAATAACATGGTTAATATATTAGCAAGTTTCTATCATAGTTTCACTTTTAGAGGTCCTTAGAACGAGGCTGTTTAAGAAACTGCATGAATAAGCGCTTTATGGCATTTCTGACACGTGTTTGGTTTGTTTATTCTTACCTTTTAAAATGTGCAGCGGTTTTTCCTTCTTTCTGCATGGTGTCTTGTATATTTTCCCCGATTTAATGTTCTATTCGGAGTAGTGGGTCCGGTATGCAATAAGTGGAAAAGAGCAATTGTGTACGCATTAGAGATGGCTCGGCCTGTCCAGTTCGCTAAAAGCCAATCAAATCTGGAGTTTTACCGACCGGCACTAAGAAATTTTTACTTTATTTTCACATAATTGTTTCCCTCATTTGTTCAAGACGTAAAAGGGGTCGGGCTGGTGGTTTTCCGTCCGTCACGCTTACTGTTATTACTCGCTTACTAAAATACGACTTGAAAGCAAACTAACCTTTGCTTGATCCTTAGAGGCAATAGAGAAGTGATGAGATCCAAATCGTTCGCTCATATCGAATCCAGGCAGCTTCAAGAAACTCTCAAGATTGTCAGCGCCTGTTCTATCATAATTTATTGCCCTAAAAAGCATACCTGGTATTACTAGACCAAGGTAACCTCTCGGCTTACATTCTACTATAATATTGGGATATTGAAATATTTATGATGATTCCACCAAGCTCTTCTTGTTCAAAACAGGGCGACAGTAGAGTCATTGATAGCAAAGATGGAGTGCGGTCAGATCTCTATGAGGAACGTACCACGCCATCAAGTGGAATTGGAGCCTTCGCCACTTCCTTCATTCCCTCGGGAACACGTATATTCTGCGAGAGTCCTCTCATTCTTCTACCAGATGATGCAGGTCACGTGGACCTCTACAAGCTGGTAACCTGGTTGCCAGAAAGCAAACAAGCTGATTTTTGGAGCTTGGCAGCATCAAAACCAAATAAAGAGGTATCACACATAGAGAGCCTAAGAAAGAGTTACGCAGGTAATTTCCCCTTCATAGAGATAGAGATGAAACGGTGCTTACTAGGCATGGCCTATGATAAGACTTACACTCATCCGAGGACTTTAATGCATTTGTCGAAAAACATGAACTAGCGTGGTCTATATACGAGACTAATCGATTTACTGTAAAATATCCTGGTAGAGACAAAAGACTTGGACTATTCCTTCGGGTGAGCTATGCAACTCCTGGTCTCTTCAGCATCTCAGCATAGTGGAAATGGCAGGAATAATTTGTTAACATCGTGGTTAGGCTGCAAGACTGAATCATGCCTGCACACCAAATGTCTTTCATCGATTCAACCCCAGGATAAATCGTCTTACAGTCCATGCTCTTCGTGACATTGAACCTAATGAAGAGCTCTTCACCTCTTACATTGACATCTGCCACCCAACCGCAGTACGACGCCAACTCCTAAGAAACTGGGGATTCCGTTGTCAATGTACAGCTTGTAACAGCTCGGACCAAGAAAAGAATAGTCGCAGGAAAGTCTTAGAAGGTCTCTTCTCTAAAGTTAACCGCCTGGAAGAGAAATTACGAGCTGAAAATGATGGAGAAAGTTGGAAAAAAAAAGATTATGAGAGTTTTCTTAGTATTATTGAAAGAGGAATTCGGCTCCTGCAGAAGGAAGAAATGGCAGAGTCGGACACTCTCGGGTTGTTCTATCATTTTGGAATAAAACTTGCTGTCAAACTAGGACGCTATGAAGACGCTCTCAGCTGGGCCGAGCAGGCTTTGGCTATAGATCGCAAGTGTTTGGGAGAAGATAGCTTGGAATATCAAGCGGCATGTGATATTAAGAGCTCGATAGATGTTGATAAGATGAAACTACACGACTTTTAGAATGGGTGGAGACAGAGAACCGAATATACAAAGCAGAGCTGGAGAAATTTACTATTTGATCCATTAGGGTTATGCATGACCTCAGTAGACACAGTGATTCATGAATTGCGATACTATTTGCAGTACCTGGGAGTCATTGTTTCAAGTTGTTAAACATGTCATACTGCAATGGTGGAATTCCTTCACATGTCGACATCTATTTACCAGGTTAGAAAGAGAAGCTCCTTTTATAGTGGTACTCGTGCTCGATCGTTTCGCTTGTGAGGTGGCAAATGAGCTCGTCTCTTTTTCCACGATGTGAATGCATGGGTCTCTTTCCTGTGACTATCAGTTTGTGGTTTGCTAGGTACGCATAGCCCACCAGATCCTGAACCAATTTTGGCTGCCCAATCCTTCCATCTTTCAGAATGATATTCATCAACTGAAGGCGGAGGATGGTCCATTAGCGGGATCTTTATGCTTTCCGCTGGCCTTTCCTACGGGCAGTTACTACAGCTACCGATGGTGGCTTCGGAGGGTTCAACTCCTTGCTCATCTTCCAGGCTGAAGGGAACCATACGATTGCATGCAGTTCCTTTGAGAACGAGGCATCAGCTATAAGCAAACCAGAAAATTTTGTCACTGAAACAAATACTGAGCCCTTCAGATTGGTATGACTCGTTACATCGCTATCGTGTTTAGTAGATGGTCACGTTTATATCTCGAGATCCCCCCCAATGAGACGAAGATGCAAAAGAGAGGTATTGGTCAACTGGAATACCTTAATTCTATATTGATTGGCCTTGGTGACTGGCAGTTTCTTTACTTGCCCTGAATCACCGTTGTTATTTTCCCTCATCGCTATCGGCTGTATCAAACCACGGTGCTTCCCCGCATGCTGCTTGGTAATTATCTCGGCTTCGCAGACTTGATTAGCGTCTACCACGTGGAGTCCGTACGTTGAACCAGCCTCAATTCGTCAAATCTCGCCATACTGGACCAAAATTCATTGAAGTTAATAGTCTATTTATCATGGATAATGCCAAGGAGGGATGGTTAATGGGTAAGCACCTCGGGACTGCTGAAGGTAAGGAAACCCCAGGGCAATTGGGGGATCCGACAGCATGGATTGAAGCGACCTGCATCTGAATCAACCTTGGCTATTCGTTACGGCATATCCTTCTTCCACTTTTGGTGATAATCTCCAATGAGACTCAGGTTATTAATGTTCGTATGATTGGCACGGATTGAAACATATGTCATTGCTACACTCGTTAAGGAAGGATTGCCACTCCTCGACACTTTCCCCCGACAGACAGATCGACCAGTCAACGCCGATTTCTTTGCAACCGATAAACCCGTTACTATTGAACTAAATATGTAGACCGATTCGCGTACGTTGTGTGGTAAGCAGTTGTCGCGGTAGGAATAAAAGGTTGTCTTGGTAGTATCTTTATCAATTTCACAAAACACCGGTGAATCGCTAATTATGATATCTTGTAACGATCTAGGCCTAGAAGGCGGGGTGCTGCTTAGTTCCCCTTTTATAGCTAGACAGCCATTTGTTCAAGAAATAGGTACCATAATGCGGTCTATGTTTGCCGCTGCGAGCTATTAGCACTTGTCACTCTATTCTACCCAAACAAGGAACAAACATACCCCACTCGCCATTATATGATTCAAACTCTATTGTGTTAGAGCTTCCACTATTCAGAGGCACTGTCAACGTGCTCGTCCCAGGAGTATTATCATTTGTTGTTGGTAGGAATGCTACGACGTAGCTTACTCCGTTTACCAAAACATTACTATACCTCTGAGTGGAGTCTCCATTTGTATGGTGGATTCTAATAGTCGTCGTTGCAGATTCGGAGCTCGAAATTCCTGGAAAAGTGAGTGTACCTCCAGGAGAGCCGCCAATATAACCAACAGATTTGGATCCAGAACATCCAGTGCAGGAAAGAATTTTGGCACTGTTTTTGAGGATGTTATCACTCGATTCAGCTTCTGGAGTTGTTTCGCTGGGACCGGGAGTCCAAGTCCCTGCTCCAATATTGAAGATCCAGTTTATTTCATTATTCTTCAAAATGTTAGTTGAAGAAGGATTGGGTTAGAATCATTCTTACTAAGGTTGCGGTTGTTCCCGATATTTCTAAAGGGAGCCACACATAAGTTGAAGTCATAAGGTTGGTTGACTCCCAACGATCTCCAATATACCTATAAATATTTAGTATATAAGCTGTATGACGATTGAAGTTTCACACATTACTACTCCATTAATTGAGACTATCGCAGCTGTCTGAGACGAGAACGTGTTGGTGCCCGCGGGAGCAAAATTTTTCCATGAAGACCACGGACCAGTGAGTGATGTTGCAGTGCAGTATATATTGTCATTTGGCGCTATCACATTATCAGTTTTGAATACATTTCAAACTCATTGTTTGTTAGACTCACACCAGCCACTTTCATGCGAAGCAAACATGAAGTAAGTGTCGCCAGATTTATACATCGCAGGTGCTTCATAGTCCTGAGTATATAAATATGTTGCTGATACCACTGATGTATAGTCTGCCGATAATTTATCGATGCGAAGACCATTGGCTCTCTAATATAGTTAGTTTTATTTTTATGCGGATGAAGACAAACTTGCATCCTCTGTAAGCAGATACCCGGTCCCATCTGTGTCTATTCAAAGATTAGTTCAAATCCAGGTCACCTTCATTTGTTCTCACCTTTGAAGACATTCAGATCTCTACTTTGATAACCAAGAGGCTGGCTTGACCCTCTAAAATATGTTAGCTATATTCTTGTTTGATTCGTTATACAGCCTTACAGATAACTATAGCTGCCACATATGGTAGAACTCGTAGCCACACCGGCTTTGGCTTCTGCATAAGACGAGTCATCTATGTGCATCCACATGACATACTTTCCAGTCTGGTCATTATATAGCACGTGTGGTCGCTCCACAACTCTGTTTGGACCTAAGTCTCCAGAGCTTTGAAGGGTTAATAACTCATTCACAAACGTCCATCGTACTAGATCCTATAGTTTGACACACTTAAATCAGCT
Organism: Scytalidium sp. 3C; assembly: GCA_000743665.3. Lineage (NCBI taxonomy): Eukaryota > Fungi > Ascomycota > Leotiomycetes > Scytalidium > Scytalidium sp. 3C. The sequence goes on along the minus strand of JMRO03000127.1, from coordinate 31,767 downwards.
CAGAATAATTATAACGGTTTAATATGAGGTCCTGGATACTGCAATCATTGTAAACAGGTGATTACTGACAGCTGATGAATAGCAGTTTATTGACTGGAAAGCACTGCCATTGAGTTTGTTTTCGCCGATCCAGTAGTAGACACCGTTGACTTCATTAATGCCGCCACCATGAGCTTGTACATGTTGATTGGTACCCTTTGCTGTCCATGTTGCTCCTGGAACCTAGATTGATAATAAAATATACTCTCAGCATAGAATGCATATCATTTTTATTGTTAAAACTTACGATTTGGATCGAAGCCGAGACGAAAGTGGAGAGGAGAGAGAAACCGAGGGCTGAGTAGGAAACCATTTTGACCTAGTTGCGCTACTTAAAATGGGTCTAATCCCGACAAAACTGAATCATCTTATTTCTATCGCAAGACTTATATACTACTTAATTGTTGGACGTGCACATGATATAAATTCAGATTAAGTTCGGCTCCGACCTCCCCGCACCCCGCAAAGTATTAATCTATGCTTCTATTTCAATTTACCCAACCCTCATACACCATCGGGTTGCGTTAACAGGAGTTCCGTAGATTAATCCGATGCCAAGGACCTATCCTTACAGTGCCGCGCAATAAGTTTGAATACCCCCCCTTGCTAGCGCAATGCAAAATGTCCACTTTTTACACCTAAAACAGCTGTTATTTACATGCTACTTTAAGAATCGGGTTTGTTTTGAATTTAATATTTTGTATACCAACCTTGAGCTTTAATAATAGCTTCAACTTTATGTGGCATAGTAGTACATAAATTATGTAATATAAAAGGTTCAATATCATGCTATGCTTCTTTTGCAGCCTCAATTAAAGCTTCCAATGTCTCAACTGTATCATCCGCGAACTCCAATTCAGGGTGTAACTCATATATTCTTGCTTTTATCAAAACCCATAAGTTCTCAATTGGATTGAGATCAGGCGAATAAGGTAGCTAATCCATCACTTCAATCCCTATTTCATGTAGCAAGGCTGTAACTACATGTGCTGTATGTATAGAAGCTCTATCTTGCATGAAAATATCTCCTGGTTGTAGCACAATAAGCAAAAAAGCTCGATAAACTTCTACGATAACTCTGGCTGTAATACTTTCATGTGCTAATTCAGGATCCCCATCCAAAGGGAGTAAACCTGTGCGTATATTATAGCTTATACAACCCCAAAATATCTTCTTTACAAACTTTCCACATCGTTTCTCTTTTATATCTCCATTTTTGAGTTGATCACATGGTCGAGTAAATGTTTATACAGGTCGTACTTCAGCTCCCTTTTCAATTGAGTATTCGTTTGACTATTTAACACGTTTCCACATTTCAGGAGTGTAATGTCGATATCTCATAGCTTAGGCTAATTGTTGTAAAGCATGATATTCCTTGATTTCAGGCCTCTAGTGTTAAAGCTATTTCCTTTTATTCATATCTCGTAATAGTTTTTGTATAGTTTTCAAACCCACTTTGTTATCAACTTCTCGAAGGAGATCACGTATTTTAATATATGGATTTATATGATTCGTTATATCATATATATGGTCTCGATCCTCGTTGGTAAATATTCGAGGTTTTCTTAATCGTGGTTTTGCTGTATTATCATCTCGAGTAACCTCACGGCGGAAAGTAGTTTAAAGGGTAGATTTTGAGATCCCAGGGTATATTTGTATGATTTTCGAGTAGCTGAAATTCTGGCTTCGTAGCTCACATAGTCTAGACCTCATCTGAGGAGTCAATTGACGTCGTTGTGGAGGCATATTGTTAATGTTGTTGTTGTTGTTGTTGACTGAAATCCTTCTGTAAAACAGCATGTAAACAACAGCTGTTTTGGGTATAAAAAGTGGACATTTTGCATTGCGCTAGCAAGGGGGGGTATTCAAACTTATTGCGCGGCACTGTACTTGCTTTTAATTTCCATGGGGTATGTGCCGATATCCCCGTCTACCCATACGAGGCTAAATATAAATATTACTATGCGCTCCAATCAATACTGTCGACATATATAATTGCGTCTCGATTTCAGGCAATGTGACCCATGTGATTTATTGTATTATCACAATATATCAAGGGCTAGGAGCGGGTATCGGAATTTCTTCGACTCCATGGATGTGCAGAATCCCAAACCGACCATGCCGCTAGAGTCTGTGGGTCCATTTCTACTGGCGCAAGGAACAATGGTAACGGAGAGCGTTTTCCACAAAGGCACTAACTATGTAGTATCTCTTCCGACAAATACTCCGCAATTCCACCAACGTCTGCTGACTGATCTACTCTTGTCGCTTCTGCTCAAGGTTTCCCTTGTATTACTGATACCCATATTTCTGGGGCCTTCCAAGCGTTTACAAACATATTTGTCATTAACAAGTTTTAAAGCTCGTTTTCAAGTACCCTTTTGCCATAGACTCTATGTAGCGTTTCCCTGACCGTCTCGGGTCTAAAATTGAACATGTGATTGTCAGGAGGACCCCCAATGACAGCGTGGCCGCTTGCGCCTAAGGTTCTTAAACTCCAATAGAGAACTCTCTCTTCGTCGTCCTCTTTACGGGCCTTCTCCTGTTCAGCTAATGCTTGTTCAACTGGCCAATATGTCGACTTGTACGTCACTCCTTCAGCCTCACCGAGAGCGTTAATAAGACCTTGGAAAGTTGTGCTTTCTCCAACAACACGAATCTCGCGTTTCTGTTGTCCAGGATTATGTGGTAAAAGAGTCGATTCTACAGTATACCGCGCAATGCTGTTCAACTTGATTAGTTTAACACCTCTTTATATTAATTTAGTATGACTTACTCTTTGAGAGAAGTGACATCAATCTTCGCATCTCCTCGTCCATAAGCATTTACAGTTTTTGCATCCCTATCAACTCCATATAATGCGTCGACGGTCCACTCAGTAAATGGCCCCGTTATGAATAAGGTGTATTTGAAATTCGGGTTCTTCTTTGCTGTCGCAACGAGATGGTCTCTCGTCACTCTCTTGTCCCTAAAATATCTAAATTCTCTTAATTCTTCCGTTCCTACATCAGACCCAAACTCAGAAGGATAGAAATGCGTGACACCACCGTCTACAGCGGCTTCAATCATAGCCGGCTGCAAACGCATAATGCTGTTACCGGCAAGGCTGATTACCGTGTCATAACCGCGATAAGAGTTTGGTTCCAGTATGGAACCGGATATAACTTGGATGCCACGAGCCTTTTGTTCGTCAAATTTTGATGGAGATGAAGTGGTCAAAACACCAATCTTCGAGAATTGGTCATGATATTTTATAAATTCCTCCACGAGAGGTCGCCCGAAATTGCCAGAAGCACCAACAATGAGGACAGAGGGAGACATTGGTAGATCTCAATTATTGATGACTGTATCCTGGTATATTCAATCGCTAATGGATCTGTTATTTTATTGCTCTCTACTCTATGTCCCCTAAATCAACAGGAGTTGCTGGGTTTTTATATCAGGGGTCTCTCTTAGTCATTACAAGCCACAATAACTATTTCATTTTCAGCCAATTTATCAGCTACCCTTGAGGCGTTGCATGGACTTTCAAGAGTGTTACAGATGTCCTATCATTAGGGTTTAGGTTTGTGTGGTGACTCCCCATAATCCAAATTTGGAGATTTTTTACCACCCATGCTCTTCAGTTGGCTGAATAATCCAAGCCACATCATCATCGGTAATCCGAAACACAGGCTGATATGTCATAATAGTTGGTGTGCTCGGATGCGCTGTTTTATGGCAAACCAACCGCCTCTAGGCGGTTGGCGCCAAAACTCCGTCACCCTCCAAAACCTCGTCACCTTTTAACAAAATCCGGTTTAAATAACAGTTATATTGTGAAAATTTAATTTTCAAAATAAAATAATAATAATCATATATAATTAACTATTAATATAAATTTTGTTATTTGTTTTTAGTTGTATTTGTTGAGATATTAACCATTTAATTAATGTATGACTTTTTGTTCGCATTGCAGAAAATTGCGAAAAAAGTGTTATTTTCAAAAGTCTGATAACTTTGCATAATTTACCTAAATAAAGATAAGTAATCGGAGGGACGGAGGTTTTGGAAGGTGACGGAGTTTTGGCGCCAACCGCCTAGAGGCGGTTGGTTTGCCATAAAACAGCGCATCCGAGCACACCAACTATTATTCCTTAACTCCGTTAAGCGGCTCTCGCTATACTGTTTTACTATTTTTCTGTGTTGGCATAGCTTAGACACTAAATAGCAATAAACATAGCGATTTGGTACATCATGCTAGATTTCCTCTAGTTTATCGTGGTAGGATTAGATCTTCATTAAGACGTCGTAGGCTCCCTTGTCTTCGGTGAAAACCAGCAGTAACAGGAGCATTCTAGCTGTGCAAATCTCACAGGGATTTATTTGATGCTTGAAAACTTTTATCGCTTTATCCTTTTCAAAATACAATCATGTGTACCAATCTTGCATCTATATTATTGTCTGGATGAAGGTGATGCAGCCATGTTTACTTGAAAAGTAGGGGAAAGAGATACTTGCCTAGCAGAGCTGATACTGTTAGCATAACACCGGGAGAGTTATCAACAAATTGATGTCAAGCCAGGTTTTCTATAACACAAATATGATGAAGGATGAACGGTGCTTTCAGGCCTCTCGGTCGCTTTGCCACATGAAGTATGCTCATATGCAGGATTCCAAAAATGACTGATATACATACTCATGCGAGTTGCGTTAATTCTACCCTTAGACCATAGTCATGCATTTTTCCACGGCTGAAAAGTAGCGAGGAACTCTCCTTGAACCAAGTATGGACAGAACTGGAATTGCATCCTGGGGGATCACTTCACGGTTCCAGATTCAGTTTCAAATTCTTTCGCGATCGCCATTTAAAAGTGATTGCGTTCATTAGACCAGTACTGATGCAACTCTACGGACGGTGTTTGTGTGTATTTGTTTATATCTACTTGTGCCTCTATTCTATACGTCAATCTCCTCTAACATTCTTCAACTCAATCAAAAAATGTCACTTTTGATGATTGAAGCTTTCATGTAGAAACTTCAGTGAGCGAACCTGAAGTCAAGTCTAGGAATTTCTATTAGTTCCGTGTGATTATACGAGTGAGACAAAACTCACCTTTTGTTGCCTTTGTCTGTTGTCGTGGCGAGATACCGATCTCTCTCCTCCTGCGACATAGCATTCCATATCCGCTCTCGACTCTTGTTACGCCACACATAGTAGACCTTAGTTCCAACAAACAAGACAATGTTATAGCATGCTATTGCAATTAGGACCTTGTTTCCGGTTCGATAGAGGGGTGCATCGTTTGTTCTGTAAATCTACGTTCGAACGTCAGTAGAGAGTTATATGCGAGGGTAGAAAGTATTCGGTGTGGGTAAGAAAATTGGCATGATGGGGTGCACTCACATTTGACGCTATTATATTGCTTACTTGAACAACCATGTTGTACATGGCGGAAGCAACAGTACGTGTTCGAACAGACCCAGCGTTACGAGACGTGATTGCGACAATAACTGGATGTAGATATGGTGCTCCGACCAAAAGAACACTGCAAACCCATCTCGCCCAAGAACTCTCTTTCGCAGGGAATACTAGGAGGGGGATTAACAGTGCAATCATCCATAGCTGACTAATAACACCGAGGAGGAATCTTTGGTTAATCTTCTCTGAGAGCCATGTAAAAAATAGGCAGCTGAGGATGAACAAGACATAAGCTGGTATTGTAAGAAGATTCGTTTCGAAGACACCAAATCCGAGAGAGCGAAGCTGGAGCGTCAGGTAACTACTAGCCGGAGTGTTTGGAATCAACCAAGTCAAACCTAGCAAGTATATAGGCCACATGTCGTAATCCCAGAAGGCTTCCAAAAGCAATTTCGGGGTTACAGCTTGTCGGTTGTGCATATCGCCCTTGGAGGGGTCATCGCGAAGAATGCGGTTCACCATGATTTTCTCCTCTCTTTCGGTAAACCAGCCATTCTCTCCTCGAAACTTGCTCGCCGTTTGTGTGGGAGATGGGGGTAGATAGAACCACGAAAATATGCCGATTAGCCCTGTCAAGGCTCCCTCGAGCGCAAACAGCCAGCGCCATCCCGCTATCCCGTTATGTCCACGAAGATGAAGGATACCATAGGCAAGGAAAGCAGAGACAATACTTGTAAACTGATACGATGTCCAGAAATAGCTCAGGCGTCGGGGTAGCTCAGATGAAGTAAAAAAGTAGCTGAGATATAGAACATTATCGGGAATAAAGCCTCCTTCAAAGATACCGAGCAGGGCCCGGCAAGCAAAATACGACCCCTTTCCTGAGAGAAAGGCCTGAAACGAAGCTACTAGACTCCAGCAGACCATCTGGATTGGTATCCAGTTATCTGGTCCTATCTTCTTGGAAACGAGCTGCGAGGGTAGTTCTGCGAGGAGAAACGTTATAAAGAAGATTGTCTGTCCGGTATTGTAATCATTGGTGGACAATTTAAGATCGTCCAACATATTGTCCGAAAGAGCCTGACTAATATTACCGCGATCGAGCTGTAGCGCAAAGAACATGAAACAGCAGAAGGAGCAAATTCGTAGATCAAGCTGAAAACGGTTTCCATGTTAGTCAATGTCCAACACGGAGCGCGGAGTTCATGTGATGAAATCAATTCACCAGTACCTTTCGAACCAGCTGCTTTTCTTCCTTGGGCGTCCACTCAAAATAAGGGTCCCATCGGTGGAGACCTTCATAAGAAGCAATTGGCTTGTAAAACCGTAGATCTTGCGGGTCGACCGCATATGTCGAATTCACCGCGTTGCCCGTGTAGGCGGAGGATTTCGGCGGTCGGCCGTCCTCGTTGCCATTGGATTCATAGTTCTCTGAAGCGCTGGCTTTCGAGCTGAACTCCGTGGTCAACTTCTCGTTGAGAGACATCGGGGAACACTGAAAGCTACAACGGGAGCTTGAGAAGATGAATTGAGAGAGTTCTAGAACATACCTGGCCCTCCTCAGGAAGTTATATACCTCTTCTGCCCTGGTCCATCGTGTCGAAGGCGTATAAAAGGCCAAGAATCACGAAATCGAGAGGCAATGCCCGTCATTGAGACTCCGTGAACGCCTGTCTGGACACGGCCGAGCAGCATCCAGCAAAGATTTGTTGACCGCGCATCGATCAAGACCATAACGAATATTGGATGAAGGTGACGTGCTCGCTGGAACCAATGAGAATTGAACCCTTCTGCTAGTGCTGGTGGTAGTGATCCGATCTATCCAGATGTGTTTTCACTGTCCCAAGTCAGATCGGTGGTCCCTCAACGCGGAGGTGGCGCGTGGGACCGTGTCGCCGAATGTCAGGGCTTCCGCGGCACAACCCAATGCGGGGTCTGCAATCCAGTTGGTGCTGCTGCTCCGTGGAAAAAGATGCGCAGTGAGTTACGTAAAGCCAGGCTTTAGTTCGTGACTTCCTTGTCAGCTACAGCACCTGGACCACTGAAAGACCCAGCTCGTCGTGGCAATTACTGATACTTTTACATTTAGGTTTCCTGTCCAGTGGTTTTAGGGTCACTTCATAATTAAAACGTGTTCCCGTTACTAAAATGCTATCTGCGCCACAGCAGACGCAACGTATCGCTGTGGTTAGTCCCATGGTGACAGAAAATGGTAAATTGAGGTCCCTCTGAATTAGAGGGCGTACTTCTGGCGTCTCTCATAGTGCCCTGATGCCCTTATGGTCAGGTCCTGAAGGCTCCAACACCCAGCGAGTGCCTAAAGAAGCCGCGCCTCAATAGAAATGGTCTTAAGCACAGTAGGCAAACTTGCTTGGCAAATTTCCATTCTTAATCTCGGACGAATTGACAAAGCAACTAGTCGGACAGCCAGGTTTAAATTACCTTATTCCACAGGGACGAATTACAGTATAGAAAACATCAATTAAGCACATCTCGACGGGACAACCGAACGGCATCCAGTGCTCAATAACGGAGATAGGTACACAGTACACACCGAGCGCCCATGTATCTCCCCATCCTGTTGGCTAAACCCGCGGCCTAGAATCTCGAATTCTTTATTTTAGATAAGCTTTTATTTCTACCTACCCGCTTCGTGGATTCCAGCCCATGTAAAAACCTACTTCACTGCCTTAGCAATGGTGATATCGTTCTACGCTATCGCCGGAGTTTTCTCCGTTGAATGTTTAAATATTAGTAAACAAATAGCAGGTGGTCATATGGGTCAGTGAATGCCTACAAAGTCGGGTGTAAATGTGAGACTGGTCGCAATTTCAAGCATCAAATCTGGTTGACGATTTTGAGACTGTAGCGGGTTTCGTACAAGTGCTGCGACTTACGAAAACCCAAATTCTCGATCTTTTCTACTGCTTGATACTTTGGGCCTTGCAACGATGCCATTTTACAATTGTCGTTACGTACAACTTCGGTGATCTCCCCCGAAAACCATAATAAATGGTGTGAGCTAAAACGTGCTGTAGCTCAAGGCTGACACCAAGTTTTACTAAGAATTGAAGCGAATTATTTCCAGGCATCATCATGCGGCAATGAGCATAGGTACGCCGTATACTTTCTTAGTGATTTGCATCAAAGTTGTGGTAGCGTCATTTCAAAACGATCAGTCAATTATGTAACGATTTAAGGCTTCCATACGGTATACGACCGTAATAAGAAGCCCACTGACGCTCGCTTCAATAATTGATAGTTCTATAATGACGTACAGTGGAATAGGTGGTCGAATGGTTATAGGAATTGCTATCAACTCAGGGATCATGCTGCTGAATTAACTTCACTTTCTAGCCGGAAATTACTTAAGGACCCAATTCCTGACAGGATCACCAACAAACAGCAGTCTCGACAATGAATGGGTCGGACTGCAACCAGTTTGCATCCTGCACAAGCTGTTTTATCCGTTATATGGGACTCATAATGATCGCGTAATAAATCCTATTACGATTGAAACATAGATATCTGCAGCAAAATAGAGACCGTTTATGACTCATATAGCCTGGATTGACGGATATAGTTGTTTTCGTAGAGCGCCCACTATTAGCCAGAACGGTTATTTTCTCGCTGATCGGCTGAGCGGAAACTTATATTAATGTATATCCATCCTTATCCTACAACGGGTATGTTGAGTAAGCCCCAAGGCTTGGCTAATATGGAAGAATCGATATATTGTTTATTCCATGCGGGGTGTGCGGTTACAGTTAATTATTTACAGGTTTCTGGCCGTATCTGAACTGCTACCAATTCTTGGGTCGTACTGGTTGAAAGAGGTTACTCCGGACGAAAGGCTCAGGAGAGGCAGGACTTTGTATTAAAGGAGGGAGCCAGAATGACGAGCTCCAGGTGCATTGTAAGAAAAAATTAGACTAATTTTACAACTATCGATTTCAATGGCTTTCCATCTGTTTTCCGTTGCTCTATTCGCTGTCCCTGCATTAGCTCTATGGGAGCAGTGTAAGTATACTTTTATAATTTGCAACGATCCAGTTAACAAATTGGAGGCGGGGGACAGGGGTGGACAGGGAGCACAAAATGTCTCAATGGCGGGACATGTATCTATCAGAATCCCTGGTATTCTCAATGCCTCCCAGTAACCACCACATCGGATACTTTCACTAGCACGACAACTCCGCCGCCACCTCCATCCACAACCACCGCCACGACGTTAGTTACGTCTGTTTCAACAACCAGTGCATCATCAACCTCAGGTGGAGGAGCGCCTGGAATATGCCCCACGGTTCCTGCTAGCGTGCCACTAAGCAGCTACACCCCACTGCCTGATCCGTTTCAGCCTTTAAGCGGCTCCAGGGTGACAACGAAAGAGCAGTTTGCTTGTCGTCAAGCGGAAATACAACAGCTCTTTGAAAATTATGAAACCGGAACACTTCCAGGAAAACCGCAGAGCTTATCAGCCTCTCTCTCGGGCAACACTCTCACCATCAACATTAGTAACAATGGAAACTCAATCTCCTTCGCCGTCACGATATCATACCCATCGTCTGGAACGGCACCTTATCCCGCTATTATCGCCTATGGCGGTGGAAGCATTCCTGCTCCAGCAGGTGTCGCAATGATTAGCTTCAACAATGATGATATAGCTGCTCAGGTTAGTGCTTCTGGCAGTCGTGGAGTGGGTAAATTTTACACCATCTACGGTAGCTCAGCAACTGCTAGTGCTATGACTGCTTGGGCCTGGGGCGTTAGTCGGATCATTGATGCGTTGGAAATCACGCCAGGTGCCAAAATCAACCCTCAGAGAATTGGGGTAACTGGATGCTCTCGAAATGGAAAAGGCGCCATGCTGGCGGGTGCTTTCGAACCACGTATTGTTCTGACCATTCCTCAGGAGTCCGGCTCTGGAGGTGCTGCCTGCTGGAGATTGTCCGACGCTGCAAAAGCACAAGGTGCTAACATCCAGACCGCATCAGAAATTATCACTGAAGACCCCTGGTTCTCCTTGAATTTCAACAACTACGTTAACAAGATTCCTGTCTTGCCTTTCGATCATCACATGCTTGCCGGGCTTGTTGCTCCCAGAGGGATGCTTGTTATTGAGAACAACATTGACTGGCTCGGTCCTCAGAGCACTTATGGCTGCATGAAGACTGCATCCCTGATTTACCAAGCTTTGGGAGTGGCTGATCATTTCGGTTACTCTGAGCCCGGTGGCCATTCTCACTGCGCTTTCCCATCCTCTCAGGAGGCTGTTTTAACAGCTTTTGTCAACAAGTTCTTGTTGGATCAGAGCACAAACACTGCTAATGTGATGCAAACAGATCAGACATTCAATCAAAACCAGTGGGTGCCATGGTCTGTACCGATTTTAACATAAGCATCATCCGATGGGAAATTTTGTTCAAAGCATTTCTTGCTAGAATCCCGTTAATAGATTGAATTTCGATAATTTTCTATATTCTATATAATCTGCGAGATTCTTTGCTGCTTCTTCCCATGGACACCTTTTTCACCACTCTTTAAAATGCCTTATAAATTTGCATTTCCAACTTGAATACTGACCTCATCTATCGGTTGAGTCTCTTTTAGGCCTTCCATCGAAGACTGTATAAATCAGCATTGGCGCGGTTTAAACTATCCCATCCACTCAAGAACCAAGTCCAAATAGTTAATATATATATGCAGAATTACTCACCAGTTTATTGCCTGACTCATTTCCGATATGCGGCTTCGTAATCGTTACTTAAAGACATGCCCTGAGTTCTTTAACAATGAGAACATAAGACCTTACATGCTTGTTCAAAGATGCATTTTCAAAAGCCCATCAATCAGGCGATATGGCGGATTGAAGTACAAAACAAAAGTATCATGCGACTCCAGATAGATAATTGTTTTCCTTTTAGCAAGCGCTCCAGTTAGCAAGAAAGAGGAGCAATCCCTATGCAGGCCGGCTATTTGCATTTAGCCCGAGCGTTCTGTTGTTCGTCAGATGCCGCTATCAATACCCAGGTCAACAGATAATGAATGATGTGCTTGCGTGTCCCTTATATAATTCTTAAAATCTGATTGCACTCAGCACCTCGAAGGTGTTCAAAGAAGCCTAAAAATGTTCTTTTGTGATGCTACAAACCAGGTCAATATTTCCTGAACAACATGTGGCATGCTGCTCCAGTCTGGCCAGAGCAATTTGTATCTTCTAGAATTTCATACCGAGAAACTATGAAACGCAAGTGGAATGCGGTCAAGTCAACATGTACTGTACTTGATATACTTCCACAGAGTAAAGCATGCACATGAAATTTCCAGGAAATGCGAGCAAGCCCAAGCGAGGAATAAATGGTCTACATAACTAGTTATATGCAAAAGTGATTAGGGACTTTATCGAAGAATCTGTGTCCATACTGCAGCGAACAATAAAATCCGGCAAGGTCACACTTGAGGTTTACTAGAAGCTTCCCGTAGGGGCTGGTACATTACTTGGAACAAGATGGATCGCATCATTTGCCATCTGGACCAGGCCCTCAAAATTTTTGCAAACCTCGCTTTGGGGTGACAGAGTGGTTGGCAGAAAGATACATAAGTACCAAGATCTGGCGAGTCACGGGGTACGCCTTGCCAAACGCCTTGCACCCCCGCGAATCTATGCAATTTATGCAACACCGTTGAGCATGGGACTTGGCCGCAATCACTTGAGGCAGGTCCGAGCATGGCTGAGCAGATCCAATGGCTGCGCCACCATCTCAAAATATAAATACACACAAACGCGACCTACGGCGATTTGCAAGCAAAATGCTAGCTACAGCACCGAGACATTTCTTCAAACACACGATTTAATAAGAGATCTCGGATAGAGTCATGTGCGGAGTTCTTCTGACGTGGTTCCTTGGTCGCCGAAACAACGCTCCGATTGGGGATCGAGCCAATGACGTTCGAGGTTCTGCAGTAAATACGCGCGTGGTAAATTTGTTACCATTAAACCAAGATCGGGAGCCAGTTAGCGTACAGCCTGGAGACTCTGGAAAGCAAGGGTTGGAGGGAAAGAAATTAGGTCGCTGAGAACGTTGCTAGAAGGGTTGGCCTTGAAGATGTAGGCTAAATAGTTCGGGAAAACTGAAGCCACTCGGCGAAGCACTGGTCAACTAATCTCCAGACACCATTGGAGAGCATTCCAAAGTCAGCATCGTCATTATTGTACGAAAAAGGGGGAGGTACAGCCACCCGAGGCACAGGAATGCCGATAATCCAATCCCTCGCGCTCTGTTACTCTATTTCAAAACCTTCCCAAGATCTTCTCACGGCGCGGGACATCTCTGTCTCTGCGAGGATCGTAAGGCAAATCCAGCCTGACCGCCAGCCATGTGCAAGGTTTGTCCCTACGTCGCCATTTCTGTACGTTGGCCTCAGGATATGGAGGGCATTTCGATCATTCAGCCCCCAGCTCCGTGTTCTAGACTCTGCCATATCCGCCATAGCTAAAAGTTTGTAGAACTGATGCCGATTTTAACCGACCCAAGGGCAAACTTCATTGGCATCATCGCACAGTTCGGAGGTAGAGTTCCGATGATCACGTGCGAATCGACTGAATCCGCAAGGATCCAGCAGTAATTTCATTGGTCGGATCTAAGAGCACGATTTCAGTCAACAGAAAACAATTCGAAGATCATATTTGTTGCTTTTAGATTACGGATTTTATATGTTCGGTTTTGTTGATTATACAGAAATCTAATGAGCGATTTATGTCAACCATGATATTTTGGATGTTTGCATTTTTATTAGTGTAGAAATGATTTTATGAAAACAGTATTTTATTTTATCAAATTCTTAACGTGAAATGAAGGACTACTTAAATGTCATATCAATCCCAAAATGAGAGTGATATATATTCATTTTTGAATATCTATTGTTTAAACTAATGCCAGGAAAAAATCGAACCATTCTTGCGGTTGCTTCACGCATCAGCTTGTTGATGTCATCCCAGCAATTAATTTCGACCTATGATGTTAGATAAGACGGAGCCCGAAATTGATAACCGGAATGTGGCTATTTACATTCCCGTTATCCTTGCATTTTTTTGTTGGTCTGGTCATTTAGCTCAGCTGATACCTTTCTAAACTCTCGGTCAGGCTACGGTTGCACGAGGAGGGCGATTTGTGTGAACGGCGTGGACTCGAGCTGATGAAGAGCTGTTAGGTGACGCACAAGTCTACCGTCGAAAATACACCCCGCCAGAACCCATGCGCTCTCAACGGTAACGGCGCTCAGCATACCAAGCTTGCATGTGGAAGCCGAATATCACGTTTTGAGGAGATTAGAATTAAAGTATGAAATTGTTGGCAGTGTCTTGCGGTTTTTGTCTAAGCGGGGGAGGAGAACGGTGGGGAGATAACCAAATATGCTTGTTCTACAAGATGGGTTGACTTATTTACTTAACTCCCAGACATCTAGAGGAATAGTGCCTGCTCTGACATACTCATGGATTGAGATGCTCTACCATCGAGCCAAAACTTAAATATGCAGACCGGGTTGAACAGATTCTTTCGGAAAACAAAAACCTCGTTGTATTGGATGGAAACTCAGTCAACCTCACCAGTCCACCAATGCATTCCATTAAACCAGCAACCTCCTGTCGCTGATCGACTCAATTCTAGTAAATGACTTCTCCAGCTTGGAATATTGTTTCGTCAGGAAGATGGTCAGCTAATACTTCCGAATTCAGAAATCCTCTGCCGTTCTCCAAGACTTATGTGCACAGATTATACAGCTCTATTTCGTGCCCATGAGAGGCTGTGGTAATGCCTGCTGATGAGTGCTCTGTTTATGGAATTCTTACCGGAGGGCTCTCCCCATCTCAATGGGCTCTTGTTTCCATAGTGAACTGAGCTACAAATTCCAGCAGACCCTTGGGATACAAGAAATTTCGAGGTAGTTCATTTGTACGGCGCAGCACCACTTGAGCTCTCGTACTGGATCCACCTCGGTGTTTGCTAGCTTTCGATCATGGATTGCGGTGCCATCCATCTGGCCTAACGTTCAGAATATTGTATGCAATGTCATGTGGAGAACGAAGCAGCTGAACGGGATCGCGAATACATGCAGCCAATCAGCAGGAGACCTGCCATATGGAAATTTTCACCCTTGGCAAAAGATCGCAGAGATTCTTACGCAACCGATTCGCATGTAAGCCCGTTCTGAGGCAGGTGTTATGAATAGCGAGCCTGACCAGAAGACCGTTCATTTCCATCGATACGCACCACTAGCCACACCGTTTCCGGAGAACATCGCGTCTTCATCAGTTTGATAGACTTGTGCGCCATACCGAGTGCTTTATGCCTCTCCTCTGGCCTTTCTAGGGACAAAACTTCCCGTTCTTAGTTCCCGTCTTAGGTATCGAGAGCCCAAGATAAGTATTGCAATATAGCACTAGCGGTGTCATTGGTGAAGGGACAGCGGCAGTCGGTCCCGGTGTGTTGCTCGATTGAAATGAGGACGGGATCGTCGGATTGATTCAGGATTGCATTGACGCTGTACAGGCCAATACCCGCGTCTGGAGTCACGTCATGAGGATGAGACGCAGAGAGGGACATGGGAAGGTGAAAAGAAAAAAAAGTTGCCAAAGAAGGATGCACATGACCATTTGCGGGGATGGGGTTTTTCTCGTGCATGCGGTTCCTAATCTCGAATGCGCCTCGTCTACCAAGTTCGTGGGACCAGACCAGCCCGAGCATGTCAGGACGGACACCATGCCCAGTCTTCCTGGTCCGACAGGGAGCCAGCGTTGCATGCGGCAGATCATCCATCGCCACTCGTTGGGTGTGCAGCCATCAGGAGGACCATGTTTGCAGAAATCGTGCCGTGACCTCAGCCTTGGATCCGCATTCCGGCAAATCGACACTGATTTTGCCTGACAGCCGTGGGAGGATGCAGGCATGTCCCATGTCACCATTCCTGGGTCATCTCAGATGCAGTGTTGCCGAGCGAGCGAACTTCTTTTGGGGCCTAGCACTGGTGAGGTGGTCCGGCCGTGATCGAAAGGAGGGCGTTGGCCTGGATGGGAGAGGCACGGCTCTACTGGAGAGGTGCTGAACGGAGTTGGCGAAACAGGTCTTCGCTGGGGCCCCCAACCACCAGAGCGAGACCCGAACCCCCATTTCTGGCACGGACGCTGACACCCAGGTCGGCAGCATCGCCCGATATCCAACCAACACCGGGCATGCTGCTCGCGATCCCTCTGGCAAGGAACTTGCTCTGCTCTGTACCAGTGCTCCGTGGTGACGGTACCGCCGCTGCACGTCGCGTCGTCGACCACTCCGCAAACCCCGCGAGCAACTCCAGCAACTACTGCAGCTCGTGACCCACGGTCCCCACGGTCCCCAGGTGTCTTGCATCCAACTTCGACGGCCGAGCAGAAGTGTTGTGTTCTTGACCTCCTGCTGTTGGCCTCAGCATCATCTGGTTTTTTTTTCTTTCTTCCCAGACCCGTCGGCCGCCAGCGTCGACTTCCTCCAATCCCGTCTGCCCTCTCCCATGGTCCCGACGCGGTGGTCCAGCCAGACGCCATGGCCTGCCCGATCCGCACGATCTGCCCGGCCATGGAAATGACATCTGGCAGCGCGGCCAATGACGCCGCGGGGAGGCAGCTGGCGGCGTCGGCCACCTCCCGGCCCTGACAGCTGGAGTTTGCCTCGTCCGGTTCTGGACCATCCGACCATCCCCTCGTGCCAGCCCGGGAGCTGGGGGGAGGCCAAAAGGGTAGGCGACGTGCAGCCCGCGGCGCAAACGGGGTTCCAGAAGCACGCAACCTCCATTTAGGCAGTATCGCTCCTGGCTGATGGCTGCTGTCCTCCGGCGCGCCACCAACCTGGGATGGAAACCTCCGCGACGATTTTTGCCAGAATCGTAGCTAAGCTTTCATGGGGTCGTGTGATCCCCGGCTCTCTTCTTCACCCAGCTGGACCCAGCCCGCCCAAGCTTCCCCAAGCTCCATTGGCATGCAGGAACACCAGAGGCCGGAGGCCGGGGAGGGCGATATATGAGGTGCAACACGAAGAACACGGCGCATGGTGAGAGGCAGGGCATGTTGCGACGGACGAGTCAGAGGAAGGGCTGGCGCAGCGATGTATGGGGATGGAGACCTGGGCAGCGGTGGTGTGGGATCGCATGGCACCCGTGCTCTGGTGCACCACGATCATTCATGGATCGTCTGCACCGATTGACTCGCTCCCGAGTGAGGAACGGGTTGGCTGCATCGTGCAAGGCCACCGTCTTCGGAAAAGAGAATGCAGCCGCCCCCTTTATCCCGAAATTTTCCTCAAGCCACCTGCAATTCCGATGTCGCGCTGCCAGACGCCATTCGCTTCTTCCATCCCAAAAGCAACACCCAGAGAGCGACTACGGCGTGCACCGTGCTCACTCTTTGCGAGCAGTACAGTAGAAGAATCATGAGGTCGCCACGACGGCGCGCTCACGGTTTGCCCCAAATTTCCGGGGACGAGCGCCTTGGGCCATGACCTCCGCAGGACCCAACACATCCTTTCTTCTGTGTTCGGTACTGCCTCGCTAAGCTTGCCTCGGTTTGAATAGGGTCCAATGGGGTCCGGGGGGGATGGGGCTGGCCAACACCGAATGCCGTCTTCTGAGTGGATGGGCCATGGAGACCATTGGGACCATGGGGACCATGATTGCCCCAGGACCCTCCAGCCAGTCTCTAATTAGCCGGCCAACGAACGGAGTCTGGGGTCTGGGGGTAAAACTGGGTTCCTTCTCCAGGCCAATTTCTTTTCTGGGTCCGCCCGCGCTCCCTATCTCAGGTTATGGGGTTTCGCGCAGTCGAGTCTTCGGTCAAAGCCGTAGGCTCCACAAAATGCTACTGTCTAAATCTGGGACTCTCCTGCGCTCGCGGTCTGCTGCTAGAGCTTGTTGTGTAGTGCTTGAGATGGTGCAAACTCGGAATTGGGTTGCTGCCGTAATATTGACGAGATGATAATGCGGCCCTGTCCCCCTAAGCTGCCAAGTTATTCGGCATCTGCCAGGAGAAATCTTGGCTCTGCACGCGGACGGGCGCCAATAATTAAAACCATGTGGTTTTATCCAAGAGTAGGGGGCCTCAAATCTCCGATATCTGACTGGCCCTCTGTATTGGATCTCTTTACATTTACCCGCCGCTGGCTATTTACATTACCCGCCCCTACCTCAAGCCTCCTGAGCTGCAACTACTGCCGGTGGCGTCGCGCGTATGGTACCCCGCCGAGAGTGGCGGATGGGTGAAGCTCCAGGGGAAGGATTTATATCGACCTCGTCCTGCCCTCTGGATGATCGATCAAGCTTCGAACGTCGACTTCAATTCATCGCCATCACGATCCGGACAGCATCTCGGCGACAGTTCCTCTCTTCCACCGTTAATCACGCGAAGGGACAAACAAGTATCCAACAATGGGAAAAGAAACATTCACCCTCGCCGGCCGCGAGTGGCCCAAGGTCACTTGGTGGCGCATGAAGGGCATGCGTTTCGTCTACCTCACTCTCTGGGCCGCCATGATCACTTCCGCGACCAACGGTAGGCAGCTCTTCATCCCCAGGGCTTCGGGTATCACCTTGCTGACAGAGAGATTCTAGGATACGACGGATCGTTGATGAACGGTTTGGAAGCTCTGAAGGAGTGGAACGAGAGTAAGTTTTGGGTGCATCGTCAGTGACATCGAATGCTGACCAGCCAAGCCTACAACTACCCTAGCGGAGGAACCCTCGGTTTCTTGGCCGCCGCCATGTCTGTTGGTTCCATGCTTTCCATCCCCGTCGTCCCCTACGTTGCCGATATCCTTGGTCGTCGCTTTGGTGTCGTCCTTGGTTGCGTTATCATGATCCTCGGTGTTGTCATGGTCTCGATTGGCCACCACATTGCCCTTTTCGCCGTTGGACGTTGCATTCTCGGTTTCGGTCTCGGTATTGCACAGGTGAGTGACTCAGTGCATGAAATAAGATTCTTTTCGATAGCATAGGACGATCCGAGCTAACCCGTATCACAGGAATGTTCTCCTCTGCTTGTCACCGAATTGGTCCATCCTCAGCACAGAGCCGCTTACACCACCATCTATAACGCTCTGTGGTACGTCGGAAGCTTCCTCGGTGCCATGGTTACTCTCGGTATGACCCTCCCATTTGCCTCACGCAAGATTGGTCTTTTATTGACATGAACCCTCTCACATAGGCACCAACAAAATCGTTGGTAGTGACTGGTCGTGGCGTGTGCCTTGCTTGTTGCAAGCACTTCCATCCGTTTGCCAGTTGGTCTTCATCTGGTAAGAAGCTATGCTGAACCAAATGAAATCGTAAATAAATTAACGCTCCACGTTTAGGACTGTTCCCGAGTCTCCGCGTTGGCTCATTTCCAAGGGCAGAAATGCACAGGCTAAGAAGATCCTTGCATATGTCCATGCTCAGGGTGATGAGGATGACGAGCTGGTTAACGTTGAGTACGATGAGATTATCCAAACCATCCAGCTCGAGAAGGAGCTCGAGAAGAACAGCTGGTCAGAGCTGTACTCGACCCCAGGTAACCGACACCGCTCTATCATCTTGATCTCCATCGGCTTTTTCTCTCAGTGGTCTGGCAACGGAATTGTCTCCTACTTCTTGCCCCAGGTTCTCAAGCTCATCGGTATCACGGACTCCAACACGGTTTTGACAATCAACTCCGTGCTTCAAGCTGTCAACATGGTCTCCGCTATTGGTATTGCTTTCTGGGTCGATTATTTCGGTCGTCGCCCAATTTTCCTGACCTCATGTGTTGGCATGATCTTGTGCTTCGTCTCAACAACTATTGCTTTGGCTCGTTTCCAAGTCTCATCCGATGACGGAGTCACCAACAACACCGCCGCTCATGCCGTTATTGCCTTCATCTTCTTGTACTACATCTCTTACAATATCGGCTTCAGTGGTATGCTTGTGTCGTACTCATCCGAGATTCTGCCATACCACATCCGTGCTAAGGGTCTCACCCTTATGTTCTTCTGCGTCGACTGCAGTCTTTGGTTCAACCAGTATGTTAACCCGATTGCCATTGACCACATCCAGTGGAAGTACTATATCGTCTACTGTGTCTTCCTGGTATTCGAGTTCTTCGTCGTCTGGAAGTTCTACATCGAAACCAAGGAGACTCCTTTGGAGGAAATCGCCAAGCACTTCGATGGAGAGAGTGCCGTTGTTGGTGGTCTTGCTGGAACCGAGAAGGCTCGTGCCTTCGCTGTCGACGAGACTGCACAGGACGAGAAGGCCATCTCCTCTTCGGTCGAACCTGTGGCATAATTTAATTGAGCTATCTCGGATAGTGGTTTGTAGATCACCAGTTGGATGTGTTCATAATATGCCATGCTGCTATGCGGTGTGGTCATTTCTTTTCTGATTCCTTGATATCCATGGTCACGCAAATTATACTATGGTAATCTCGGAACGTGTTCCGGAGAACGATATAGATCTAGATAATAATTCAAATAGCCTAGATTTAGAATTCTAGCAATAGTAATCATTTTATGTAGTTTATTAAGACTCCTCTACGGAGTATTTGGTATCTTGAGCACGTGACTGCAAAATCGCCATTGGGAATGTGATGTAGCCGCTATCCAGAACTATCCTACGTTTACCCAAGTGGTCACGAAAGTCTTACTGACCATATGTTGTTTTACCAACTGTCCAATGACATAGTACGAATGTAAGGGAATGCAGTCTATATATATGAATTACATAAATGAGACTAAGTGGCCAATAATAGATCACGGACAATTTAGTGTAATCGCTTTCATGCTGGCAAGTACCGATTCTCCGATGTAAAAAGTCTACTAAAATATACGTGAAAATCAGTGGTAAGATACCTAGTATCATACAGACTACGGAAAGAGGACAATGTAATGTAGATCTATCTCTAACAAGAACCATGTATTTCTGAGAGAGTTGGAACGGGCCTTGTGGGCATTTGGCCCAATCAGGTGTACTTTGCGTGAACTGCGATTAGGGAAAATGCAGATCTTATGGTCCACCATACTTCATAAGAACTGATGATCTCTCAAAATCATTTCCTTTATTTTATCTTTTGGTTCAAACCCCTAGTCAAACCTATGGACAGCATAATTGCTTCACAAGGCATAGCTAGAAGGGTTGCCCATTCCTCTCTCATACCCCACCAGTATTAACATTTTGTATATCCGTGCAAGATGAACACATGTGCAGAATCCCAACTTTCCTGTTTTCACTCTGTCCCTGTAGTCGACGCATGGATGTATTTTATGGTTACGCCTTTCGGTAAATAGAAAAAGTAGAGATAAATCTCTCCAACATAAACCCTCGAGCAGCAGATCAGGTGAAACTCTGTGAACATCGACTAGATGTAGCGGTAAAGATGAGATTATATATATAATGGAATGGCGCATCTCACATTCTAGAGAAAACTTGAGGTGAGATGCTACATTCGCCTAAAGGCCTAGAATGGCCTAGAGGCGGACTATCTGGCTATTTGTTTAATACTCATTTAGCATTGATGGTGGACATACAGCTTCATAACTTAGCACTACCTAATTAGTAATCCCTTCCACTGCTAACTATCACACCTGACTGCTCCATCTACTAGCTTACGTTTGCTCCGCACACATTGCAACCTCACCTATCTACCAAGGTTACCCAGCCTGGACTTTTCATTCTGCCCCCTTCACTAGGATACTAGGACTTATCTACCATATTATGCTTGAAGAGAGTAGGGAGCAGCTAAAATGCCGGATTGATGCCATCATGATTTGGATTATCCAAGTGTGCGCGCAGAAGTATTCCCGGCCAGCTGGCCTTAGGATGCTTCTTGGTGTCGGGCCAAGTCGGAGGGTCCGATCGGTCCAGGTCTTCTGCTTGGTGGACAACTGCTTCGCTGAGGGCTCTCTCAACATCAAGTCTTGGAAGATGTTTCTCAATCTCGCATGAGTATTCCCCAGATCCCATGGCTTGGCGGGTAGCTTGTGAGAAATCTAGCTTGACTGCATACCGCACTAGGCGAGTCAGCGGATAAATGCGCTCTGCGATGCCTGGGCTAGTATGGAGTGCGATCGCGATCCAGACTTGATGACTTTTCTCTTCTGAGATGCCATGCGATAACAGGTGGGCTTTCGCAGCATCTGCACCCTCGACTTCAAATCGTTGGCTCCCGTTATATAGATCACTGGCACCCAGATCGTGACAGACGCAGGCGACATATAGTAGATCAAGGTTGGGTTGCTCACCCCACTCGCTACCCTCTTTCTCAGCGAGCCATCGAGCGAGTAGAAAGGTTCGGAGGACGTGATTGAAGATGGATTCGGGAAGTGCTCGCCAGGCTAGATCCAACGCGACCTTGCATATATCGGTCTGTGGAAGGCGTTCAAGTACGCTGTGCGGCAGCGGGGGCCCGGTTTTGTTATTTTGCATAGTTACCTTCAACATTAATATTTCAGAACAGATTCATCTGTAGTGCTCGTCAACTCCCGGATACGTCCCACTTTTAAACGGTAATTCACTCCCGGAGTGCGCACGCCCTTCGAGTAACAGGTGTCCAACATGCAGCTAGCAACTAGCTCTGACGTACAGTTAACACCCCTAGCCCTAACCGCTCCCTCGAGTCAAGTTGCAGTAGTACAGCCAAGATTTGCCTGTCACTAGAAGGAATGGCGGCTTTATTCGTCAAAGAATTAATATAAGATGGGGTGTTAAGAAGAGACGGTCGGTTCTGAAACCTGTTGAACTGAAACTAGGATTTACGAGCAATACTGCAATTACCGTAGAAGTGTATCCCAAAAATGGTTTTATCAGATGTCTATTAATCTCCTCCTCAGGGCTGGAATTCGGGATGTATTTTCTGAACTTGATATAACCTAACATGTTCCCCTACACCAATGACAAGGCTAGCGCTATCAATATCTCCTCCGTAGGTGCAATCCACAGACTGTTATGGAATNAGGAGTTGGTAAATTATCTACTATGTATCCAGCTTTTCTTGGCTGAAAAATCCGAAATTGAAATTTAAAATTGTCGGTATGACAAAAGCTCATCTTTTGAGCCCGTTTATAACACGAGATCTGTTCAGTAGCCCCGGTGCTCGAATGTGGTGACTGGAAAATTCCAGGGCGAATTCGCGATTCATACCATGGCTGCTCCATTGTCAAATTTTGAGATCTTGTCTTCCTTCGTTGAAGGCATTCCAACTGCTAAATTAGAGAGGAAATTTTCAAGGGATACACATTTTTATACGAGACAAATTGCCAGACTTCTGCTACCGCATGCAGGAAGTGTCGGCTGCAGCGGACAAGAATTACTACAAATTTGATATCAACACGATCCAGGGAGGAACTTTTATTGTAGCCGTGAGCACACACCAATAAACCTGTTGTTTGNNGGCTCCAGGAACCTTTTTGTATCAGCTTCACAAAGTCAAAGGTCTGTTTCTTTATTCAATTTCCCGAGTCTGAGACCAATAAATAGAGTGATTACCCATTTGGAGATGTCTTACGCCAATCAACAATTACTTAGGTTGAGTGGAATAATGGCGACCTAGTCATGCTCCTTTCTTTCTCGAATCCCGAAATAGCGCCCTTTGGCGTTAAGACCTGTGGCATTAAGAGATGTAGTGGTATTTGAACAGAAGCGCCAGCGTCGATAATTGACCCATTTCTTCGAAGCCTTCTAATGGACGTTTTGCTAATTCCGTGTACTTCTATGATGCGGTGCAGCTTTCACTTAACTTATAAACGACGTTACTGGCGTCTGCCTGACCCACTCCTCGTCCTTGATATGCCTTTCAGATCTATTGTGAAATGGATGCTTAATCTCACGCGTATTACTTCTGGTCATAAGTTATTGATGTTCTATAACATCAACGTACACTCATCAAGTAGGGTCTAAAGCCCGCCAGGATCCGTCCCTGTGGCTATCCAACCCTGACACTGTGGATAAATTGCGCTGAAACTCCACGCGTACTAGACAGGAAGTTTGTGTACACCAATTTCACATTATGCACTGTAAATTATAATCGAAGATCCATTGAATTCCACGTGGGAACACTATAATAGCCTACGATAATTTTCAGCCAAAAATTAGATTACGATGGTTGCGAGTCGGGCTGGATGACGCCGAGGCCAGGATAGGCGCCATTGACCGGGCTGCCAGCTGCGCTCTGTCCTGCTGCGGTAGAACCAGAAGACTGACCAGGTCGAGTATAGCTAGTAATGTTGCAGTTGAAGAATCCATCATCAGTGAAGAAAGGTGCTACGACTCCTTTCACGAAACCCTCGTATAGTTCAAAGTTGTTCGTGATAGTGTTTGAGACCTGACCTGGGGTGATGTCCAAGATGTTCTGGAGCAGGAAACAGCCGAGCTCAGATGGGTTGCTTGCAAGAGCAGTGAAATTAGTTGCTCCGGGCAAAGGCAAAAAGTTGCCAACGCCCTGGTTGCCTCCTAACTCCCGAGGATTCGACAAGAACAACAAGCCAGCTTCCCCAAAGGCCTGTGGAATGGTAAACGGAGTGCTTCGTCGATACCAGTTTGGTGGGAAAGTCTCGTTTAAGAAGAAGGGAGCGATGCTGGCGTAGTCGGCAGACCCAGTAGTGCCGTTGGCAAACCCTTCGTAAACGAAGACGCGTTCCGCGTGAGACACTGCAAACCAGATGGCGCCAGCGTAAAAGTCAGGATTTGTCTCGCGGGAGATATCATAACGGAAGCCATTGTCTTCCGCTTGAGTCTCTGCACCGAACTGACCGCCGTTGCGGTTGGCGATGTCAACATATTCATTCCATCGCTGTAGAATAAAGTTCGCGTTATTACCAAAATATGTATCCTCACGACTAATGCTTCCGTCAATCTCGAAGACGCCGTGGTGAGACCATCCCGGCGCGGGCCCAAGAGTTGCTGGAACACGAGAGTCTTCCCCTCCAATGCTGTAGGTACCGGTGATCAAATCACCCCCAGCAAGCAGAGACAGCGTAGCAAGGAAAGTGGAGAGGCCATAATCGAATCCATACGCGATTTGAAACGCGTCAACTATTTCAGCAAACGTCGTGATCTTCCTTCAATTAGCAAACTCCTGCCTAATAACCTCCAGTCTAGGTCTGTCTTACCCCGTTGCGGGAGATATACCCGTGATTAGCCAGTGTGTTGGCGCCGGGACACGTTCCTCGAACATCCGTAGGACCAGGCGCCCTGAATTCGTGGTCTGAATCATCACCCGGAATCTCCTTCAGATCAATCACCTGCGGAGTGCCGAGGATAAAGCCAGAGAGTGGTCCACTCAAGGGCTGGAGCTTTCCATTCACTATTTGACTAAATTAACCCTTGATGGGGCCAGGAACTTAAGGATGACTTACAGAGGCCACCTCCCAGCGGAAGGTCGAGAGTACCATCAGCTGACCTTGGCCCGATCAACGTATTTGGGGACCGCTTGCTCCCAATATGCTCTCCCGAATAGGTTCGAAGGAGATTCTCTGCGATCTTTGGATCCTTTTCGATGCCTTCGAAGCGAGCCGCAATCTCCGGATTCAAGAGGCCCGCCCTTTTCATCAACTGGAACGGGCAGGCTGCTGCAGAAGCACATCCGGCAAATACTACTCCGGAGATGAGAATAGAGAGCTTCATGACTGCCACTTGGTCACTCGATCAACTTTCAGAACTTGATGTAACGAATATCAACAGCCGAATCAGGTGGTATATCGGCAGAGTTATATATNTGCCCATGAAGGCACCACTCCAAATAAAACGTGAAATCTCTTCATCAATTACGTGCGTTTGCGCGATGTCTTGATCGTCATCCATCGTCGGTGGCTTCTAACCAGCTAGCACAGCAGATAGTTTGCTGATTTTTGCAGCTGTGTTATCACATACGATAGGCCGCATGTGATTGTGATCCCCAATCTCTAATAAAAAGAGCTGAGAGCGATCTTCATTGATCCGCCCAATGATGATGGATATATTAGAAAATCTATCGGTCGAGCGGCAATGGAGGGATCCAAGACATGTTCGGCCGAGGCAGTTATCAGCTATTCATTTTTGTCTGATCGACATGAACTAATGAGTACGATCTGGTTCTTCATTGAACAATGAGGCGAGTATTTTGAATAACAGTTAGGCTTGGAGCACGCCACCAACGAATGTAATTGAGCAAGATATCATTTGCGGAGATATAGGGATCTACTCTTGCTTTCAATGCTTATTTTGTTTTAGCTTCCTCTTAAATGCAGATCATTTACCTGTGATGATGTGAATGATTCACGGAACGGTATGATAGTGACTCTCATTGGACTGTCCAACAGCACAGACTAGTGTCGCTGGCAGACGTCACGAGGCTTCAAGAACGACAGATTTCATGGATTACGAAGGCTCCAGTGTTTCCCTGCTCACTGTTTCAGCAGGAATTTGTAGCGGCAATGTGATCTAGCTTCTTTCGAATTACACGTAGAGATATAGTATCCATTTATGGCAGCATACGTACCACGAGGTGCCTGTGCTCGTGATCAAGCTCCTCAACAAAAATTGTTCTTAGAGTTCGATCGGTCGCTGAACGAGTCATTATAATACTGTAACTGACAAGATATGCCCATGTGCAAAAGCTGAGGATGTCTATAATTCAAAACAGAGCAAGGGGAAAACAAGCTTTCGCAATGCCGTTTGCCGTCTCCACAATATTACTATACGAGGTTAATCATAAATCGCATGTTCATCTCAACCTGGTTTTGATAGCGCATTGATATGTCGATCAGTTTGCGTCGAAATACACCAAAGTCACACAATCCTAACTACTAGAATTGTCACCAATGACAGCGGCGCTCAGAAAAGATCAACACAGGATGGAAATTACAAAAGACCTGGAAAAATCACACAATTAGTTCGGAATTCGCATCTGTTACCACGTGCATTTCCCAAATATAGCTGACCGCAAGAAAGTAACTAAATTGGGTACCGACCATTATGACGTTCTCCCACCCCGTTAAGGATGACGAGAGCTTCGAGTTGAAAAAGTTGATCGGGGCTGGGGCTGCATTTGGCATCATAGCATGTGATAATTCCGAGTCGCGACCGAGCCTAACTATCATACCTGGCTCGAAAATACATTCTCGTTGTAGTTCTTGCTTTGCGGCCTCGAAGTCAAAAGGGCGTTATGATATGGCGAGAGCGTGGCCGAGTTGTCGTCTCAGTTATTTTTCAGTGCGTGCTCTCTTTAGCTTCTCAGTTCTAAAACAAAAGATGACAGAGAAGGTTTACGACAAGCCGAAAGCGTCGGTAGAAGTCAGTTATACAGCCGCCAAGATATAGCTCGCTTCTCCCACTTTCACAAGTCCCCAGATCACAGCGAAAGCTCGGTTTACAATACGTTCGCACCCGGTGCCGGTCCACACTTTGGCGTTACTTCACAAATGATGGTGTTATTGAGGCTCGTGATGACAGGATAGTTCAGCTAACACATATACAGGGTGTGAATTTATCGTTAACAATGAGCGATGGCGATAGGTTCCTCGAGAGATCTTCCCGGCGTTGCAGCATCTACATTTGTAAAATCAAGACGTCACGGTGCTGGAAAGCCGAGATGGGTAGGTGCGAACCAAAACTCCCATATTCCCATATACCTATCAGGTCGTGTAGGCTTTATCATATACCAATAAGAGCTTCATAATTTAGAACATGTAGCAACAATATACGTCCAGATCTCTCGCCAATGTGGCAATTAGCAGACTAGCAGAGCCGCTGGACATTGCTCATACTGGCTTCTTATTTGAAAGTCACGGGAATAGTTTCATGACAGCAGTGAACATAGCCGTGTATGATGGACAAGCAATATCATAGCTGGATTCATCTACTTCTATATCGAAAGTGCAAGTCACCGCCCATAGGAACTGCGATTATTTCAATCGCACAATTATGTTCCGCGTTATTAACCCCATCTATATCTAAGCCGTAATTTCTATAGATAAATGTAACAATACACAGGTAAAGAAACTGCGGCAATAGTGAGTATTATTTACTAAGAGCTGTCAAACGTGAGAATTACTACAGAGCCAGTGGGGCTGAAATCTAGTTCGTCAAAAAGAACAACTCTTATGGTTCCGCTGAAATGCTAAATGGAGCTGGATACTATATATAACTACTTCCTTTGGAACGTATAATAAGGGCTACCAAGCTCTAGCATAAATTAGGTATTTTCAATCTACGCACTGCGCTCGTCACACTTGATCAGGAGCTTTTTCATGAGATTGGTTTTGGCGGGCACCAGGCTCCCCAGATGCTTGACTTTGCAGCGACTACAGGCTAGCGAGTTTAAGCACTACAAGGGCCAAGAGCCTCCTAACTATACTATCTAGAGAGCCTGTGACTGTCCTAGGACCCCACTGTGTGGGTGACCGTGGCGGATTGTACAAGGGCGCAAGCTGCTACTGAGGTTATGCTACAATATGGAAGGGAAGTGGGGTGTGGGTGGACAAAAAAGTCGCGGTGATCAAGTCTGCAAAGCATGAGGGAGCATTGGGGGGACGGGGTCCCTTATATGCTTCCCGTTTGCGCTTAGACCTCCTTGCTCACCATAGATCACTAGCGCTAACTTATAATTAGGATCAGTCTCAGGGTATTATTGCTAGCAACTTGGACACGAATTAAGATTGACCGTTTAATGATTTTTGATTGTGATTTTCTGTTGGACTTTTATACTCCATAGTTTAGCTAAATGTTCCCCTGCTTTTGTGGTGTGGCCCTCCTTCGTAAGTCTTCAGCTCCTTTTAGTACATCCTTGCGCTTACCATCATAGTGTACTTTCACCATCCATTCTTCAAGGCTCTTAATGCGACTTGGATGAATTGTAGTTAGCTTTTGCAAGTCACGAGTTGCACCTAAGCCCTCTCCCCAAAAACGCCACCATGCCCCAAAGTTCTCCTTCCATGTCATAGTTGACTCGTCCCTGGTCACTCCAGGTCCGGCAGCCCAGTTGGCGGGCGCGTTGGGGTAAGGTTCTGCCTCATCTAAGTACTTTTCCAATGGCACATATTGATGCATTCCTTTTTTCCCGGTAACAGTGGTAAAGGTCCTAGCAATATCAGCAAAATTAACTTGGTCTGTTGCTATCTCCAAATTTAACCCCGATGATAGCGACGGGTTATCGAGAAGCCAGAGTACGTAATGCCCAATGTCTTCAAGCGCAATTAAAGGAATTTTGCCAGACTCTATAGAGAAAGGCAAAACAGTACATTAGCTCATTCTTAATTTAACAGCCCCAACACTTACTGGCAGGATTCGCCCAAAGAGCATATCCATGTACGGGCCTGTGGTAAGCAGCGAACTGAAAATTCCTTCTTGACCTTGGGAAAGGATAAATTCGCCAACTCGGCAATCAACCTTGGCCGCGTGATTACTCATCTTAAGCGATCTTGAAACCCGCAGGACATTTTAGTTAAGCAGGCAGATATCTGTTTAGTAATCAAAATAAACAGATTTTGGGCCATAATGCAAATTGGATTTCTGATGTTGTCCACGATCCATGGTAGCAAATCCTAGTGTTGATGAGAGATTACTGGGCAATGCTGCAAAATTTCATTTTCATTTTCTTTTCGTTGAAAGTTTTCCTCTTGTCGATGATCAAATAAATAAGGCAGACATACTTGGAAAATCTCTCGGGGTTAAATATGTTAACCCGAATACCGTGCGGAACCAGGTGATCAGATTCTTCGCCAAATGATTGACAGCTCCTTTACTAGGTGAGTAAGTGATGTGGTGATTGTAGCACGAACATATGAAGCAACGTTTGCTCTAATGAGGATATGATTGTTGGTTTCTTTCTTATTTTGCGCGGAGTTTCATTCGTCTTGGGGTTCTAGAAAAGTAATGCTAGTAAAAAAAATATCAAAGTAGTGTTGATCTCTAAGGTATTATGGAACCCAACTGTACACCAATTTTTCCAGAAAGACTTGGAGGTCTCGTTAACGGACGCGCTGTTTGTTAACTCCAATAAACGGGTTCCTCCGCCGCCCGAGTTGTAAACCAAGAGGTTGAGATAACCAGCCTCTGCCTCAACGTATGCCTCCGCTTTTAGAGAATCCTTAAAGGTAGCATCTGCTTGAATTAGTATGATATTGCTATATGGAGATAGTTTAGCGGCTTCTTACAATTTTTCAACCATTCGACCTAATATGTGAATGTTTGCAGCGCAATTCAGAGCATGGCCTTTGCAATTACAAGTCTAATTCCTTAAATCAGGTACGGCTTAGTATTGGATTATACTGCATCATGATCCGGCAAATATTGAACCAGCTTCCCAGTTCCACCACCGGTAACAATGGCCATGAGTCCATCAACCCAAAATAACGTTGGATTATACATAAGTTAAGTGGAATACTTCAAAATGTCCAGACACAAACTTCTCAGATAATCAAAGGCCAAATTTTTAGGACCTCTAGGTTTAGCATAGTCCATCATAGCAATTGGTTTGAGTGCAACAATCAACTATTTAAGATGACAGGCCATGAAACATGAGCAAGTTTAGGCCTGAAAAGCGCAAGCTCTGGAATGCATTAACAATCATTGATAATTATATTATGATCACTCATCCAACCTGTTGAAATGTTTTGCACTCAGCTTATTTTCTTACCTCGTCCACCTTGAATCTTCCACCATCTTGGTGTCCGTTTTTTATAAACGAGAAACTGTAAAGTTGCATTATTTTTAGAAGTCATTTGTATTAGCCCATGGAAAATTTTATACTCTTGAGTTTATTATAATTTCAGCCTTTCCTCCATAACAATTAATTTCAGTTTGCTCAATATGCGGTGCTATGGCATAGCCATATCATATATTGGCAGAGAATGATATAATAGACCTATATTTTGTCTAGAATACCTGGCTGCTGTGAATTCGGGGTCCCAACATTGTAACTGCAGCGGTTGTCAAACAAGATATCTCTCAAAGCAATTTCTATTTGCGTTGGCGAGCTACAACTTCCGTTAATTCGGCTATCTAATGATCATTCGATAGGTTGTTGATTTTAAATTATAGAAAGCGGGAAAAACATATGCTAAACTAGGAAATCAACTTCAGCGAGGGAACAGTCAATTTGTTCACAAGGTCAAATAGAGGACGATTCCGAGAATTGTAACTCATTATTCTACATAAACGCGACTAATTTTCGCTAATATGGGACTCCATTGGCATCATAAAGGCTCCAATAGAGCTCAATCTCAAGGCAGCTGGATTGAATCTCTCAGGATACAACTCCATCATCCTGTTGAAGACCTCGCAAGGCTCTTTTGGGTTTTTGCCAATAATATGCTCGAAATCTTGGATATATTTCTTTGTAGCTGCGAGATGCCAAATTCCATCCACTTCTCCTACTTGTCTATGTCCGGGAACTACATAGACAGGATTTAATGTTTCGACTTTCTCGACTGCTCTTATCCATTCTTCGCGTTTAGCCTTTGTATTTGCTTCAAATAGCATCTGATGTACCTGTCCATAAACAACGTCACCGCATACTGCTAGTTTAAGATCTGGCACCCATAGAACGGTGGAGTCATAAGTGTCGGAATGCCCACAACTGATGGCTTGGAAAAGCCACCGATCTTCCAACTTGAACTGATTGTTCTCAGGCAATAAATTTACCAACGTGGTTGACTGCGGCTGGTAGATTTGGCCGGGGAAACGGGCTTCCCACATGGAATTGAAAACCTCCTTCTCCATTTGCTGTGCCATATGCTCAATCACCTCGGGCGTAGCCAGTGGAACTGCGTCTGGGAAATGTTTGAGCAGAACCGGAATTCCGAAAAAATGATCACCATGGCCATGTGTTACATATATATATGAGAGTTTTCGGTTTGGTGCCACCTCTTTAATCCACTGAATAAGCTCCTCTGTTTGTTTGGAGGTGATTGGCGTATCGACGAGTACGGCTTCTTTGGCGGAATAGATTAGTGTTGATGAAATTGGAGACCAAACCCCCGCTTGGGATTTGGGATCTGTAGGTTTGAAGGGTATAGGAGGCGCAACATATACAGCTACTCGTAGACCCGCCATTAGAATAAGTAAATAAGATGACCTCGCTGAATAAATACAATCAATATGATGTCCAACTTAATTCGAAAGAGAAAGCATGGATAAAGAATTGTACAATAGGGATAAGATTCCTTCGGTCTGTTCTTATTCTTCCGAGTTTACTACCTCGGCTACAAGAAGACATCCCTTTTACGTTTTAAGTATCACACTGTTAATGTTGGTCTTTTATTTCACCCATAGTCTACCCTGGTAGTAATCTGCAAGTCTCAAGGTACATTTCCACACAC
>JMRO03000126.1:0-19073 GCA_000743665.3 Scytalidium sp. 3C | reverse complement strand
CCCTAACCCTAACCCTAACCCTAACCCTAACCCTAACCCTAACCCTAACCCTAACCCTAACCCTAACCCTAACCCTAACCCTAACCCACAGCTACAGCTACAGCTACGGCTACGGCTACAGCTCTAGCTACAGCTCTAGCTACAGCTCTAGCTACAGCTCTAGCTACAGCTCTAGCTACAGCTACGGTTACTACAGCTATAGCTATACCTTGTAAACTTACAACTACTACCCTAAATTGATTCTAAAGCTTATTAATACTAAAACAATTTACGGTAAAAATATAAAAATATAGAATATTCTAAAAAATATATATATAGGGGTTAATTATAGAGTACTAGCTTATTTATACTATAGGACCGGGGGAGGGATGACTTTCCTACACTCCGGAGATCAAAGTGCAGGAAAGTCATCAAAAGCCCTACTAGAAATCGAACCTAGATTGCTATTCATAACCATTAAACCACTAGGCTATTTCAGTTACTAGGTGAAATCTAAAACTAATATATAAAGAAGCTTTTGATTAGGGCTATAATTACAGCTACAGCTACAGCTACAGTTACAACTATAATTTACTACTACTACTACTACTACTACTACTACTACTTCTACTACTACTACTACTATTATTACTACTATTATAATTACATATAACCTACGGCTACAGCTATAGTTATACCTTGTAAATTTACAATTATACTTAACCTACGACTATAATTAGCTAACCTTACAATTATATACAATCTACGGCTACAGCTACAACTAGCTAAGGTTATAGTTATGTATAACCTACGGCTACAGCTACAATTACAGCTAACTAAACTTACAATTATATACTTATAACCTACGGTTATAACTAGCTACAGCTACAGCTACGGCTACGGCTACAGCTACGGCTACGGCTACGGCTATACCCTGCAAGCTTACAATTATATATAACCTATAAGCTATATAGTACAACTACAGCTACAACTACAGCTGCAGCTGTACTCTATACGCCCTACAAATATTAGCTGCGCTACCCTGTAGATCACGGTTGCGTACGAACCTAGATGTGATACCCTGTAAATTCATCACTCTCACGTACAGCTACAGGTGTCGTACCTTGCAAATTGCAGCTGGAATCGTAGCTGGAATCGAATATATCAAAGATTTGCCTTGTGGTTCTACGCACCAGGAGTACAGCAGCCTGATCGGCCAGGCTACCCCAACGCGGGACCACTGACATAAGCGACGCCACTTTTCCGAATTAGGCTAGAACTATAATAAACACTAGCTTAGCATTATAGTAAACACCAGTTAACTAATAACTTTTATCCCCGTCTTTGTACAGCAATTGTATCACTGTTATAAAATATGCTAGTTTCTAAATTAATTCGTTGGAAAGCGCTGGCTTAGCGCTTTTTAACGATCTCATTTGCGTCACGAACTAGCCTGTGGTTGTCCCGCAATTTGCAAATATATACCAAAAATCAAGCGATTTAAGTTTCACACCTCCGTAACAATTCGAATTCCGCGTGCATCACCTTATAAATGACATCATGCGAATCACCGTAATTCAGGCTATCGAACGCTACTTTTCTTTTTGCGTTAGCACATCATTAACGCTGTCAAATCACCAAAACAAAATCGGAAAAGGTGCGATAACTATAGTCAACACCGGTGCACGGGCCCCTTTGACGGTCAACACCAGCGCGTGCCGCGTTAGGCAAGGTCAATGTTGATTCAAAGGATGAAGATGGCCAGACACCATTATCACTGGCTGCTTGGAATGGCCATGTGGCTGTAGTACAACTATTACTTGATACAAGCAAAGTCGACGTTGATTCAAAAGATAATTATAGTCAGACACCACTATCGCGGGCTGCTGAACATGGCCACGAGGCTGTAGTGCAATTATTGCTTGATACAGGCAAAGTCGACATTAATTCGAAAGGCATTAATGGTTGGACACCGCTATTATATGCTGCTAAAAATGGCCATGATTCTGTGGTACAGCTGCTGCTCAACACAGGTAAGGTTGATAAAAGCCCGACAACTGAAAATGGCTGGACACCTCTATGCTAAGTATTACTGCTGCGAACGGACAGGAGGCCATGATTGCTCTGCTATTCGAAAAGAAGGCAGAAGTAGGGATAGAAGATAAAGCTGATAGGACTGCCCTGCAGGTAGCCGCAGACGCTGCAACAGGCGGCATTCTATCGAAGCAGCCGCGGGCCACACAAGGCATCTTGGACCTTGTCTATCTGATCTCAGCAGTGAACATGCAAATAACCTGCAGCTTAATGCTCGATGGAGTTTGCACATAGCACCTATCGGAGGTCACCTCCAATTCGATCAAAGACCGGTATGTTACGTTCCGTGCACTTCTTATTTTCTCTGCATGTTATAGCAGCGTGAGATAAGGCTTCATCTCTGGTGTCTCCTTGCAAAAGCTCCTCGCAGCT
Source organism: Scytalidium sp. 3C (assembly GCA_000743665.3). Lineage (NCBI taxonomy): Eukaryota > Fungi > Ascomycota > Leotiomycetes > Scytalidium > Scytalidium sp. 3C. The sequence continues at coordinate 16,628 of JMRO03000126.1, read as the reverse complement.
TTCCTCGGGGTTGGATCTATTCGAGACAACGGAGATTTTCCGGAATAATATTATGTGTTAATGTTTTACAACCGAAAGCTGACGTGATATCCCATAGGATGTGTCACCTGTTGTATTAAGAAGGTCAAGTGTGATGAACAGCGTTCGATATGTGGCAGATGTAAACAACTGCGGCTCAAATGTGAATGGAGTAAAACTCCAACCTCACGGGAGAAAGCAAAGTCAAGACTTAAAAGTAGGGCCGGTCCTAAGTACATCTTGCCGAACTTGCCGCAGGTGAGCACGGATACCTCACAAAGCACCGTCGTTGAAAAGGTCTCCAACATTGCCTTGCCCATCGAATCGGATTTTATTGGAGAGACCGGACGTATTGATCTGGAAGCTCCCGATTCGAATGGGAACTTGCCCCCTTGTGATGGTTGGGAGGATTGGTATGAAGAATTAGGATTATCAGAAGACTTTTTAAGTATCGGCAACTTTGCCACACAATACTTCCACCAGGAGCATTTACCAAACCAGTCTTGTCAAAAATTCTCCTTGTATGTATATCCCATATCAAAATTTGGACGCAAAGCCCCATTGTCTATCAAGACTAATATAAGATCATAGGCGCAATGCCAATCCCACAACCCTTGACGCCTGGTTGACCAGCCTTACGAATCCGGCGAGTCTAATAAATCCAAACTCATCCGCGCAGAATATAGTGCTTTAACCTTCTTTTGAACTTACTGGTAGAGAGAACTGGGCGCTTCATCATTACCGAGAGCATTTTGCGTTAAAGAACGTAACTAAAAACGTACGATGGTCGAGTCATATGGCGATGCTCCGTCGTCACGGGTCCCAAACGGCCATGGTCATGCATCTCCTTATGGCGGGGTCACTGATGGACCTGGCCGTTGATCACGACTATGACAAGACAACATGTTTTGCTGTGCATCAACACTTTCGAGCTGGTGCTTACTTGGTTATTGAAACGACAAATTGAGCCGCAGAACCAGATCAGATTGAAGTATTGAGTGCTTTTTTCTTTCTGTATAGGTATATGCAGAAACAAAAATATATCAACGCCAATAATCTGGTTCAACTGAGCAAAACTGTGCGTGACTATATCAAAAGATATGAGTTAGAATCCCTTTTAACAGCTCCCTCTTTTTCTCCTATATCCACCGAGGTAACAACGTCGATCGGGTTGTCAAGAGCGAAACGAGTGTTCTCGCCAGGCTTATAGTCTGGCTATTTTATGAAGATGTTGGATGCTCTATACAAGGTTATGGCGGCTCATTAGCTAGCCATCTCCGAGCAGCACCACAGCAGACCAGCGAAATCTATCAGCATTCGGCCACAACTCTCACATCGACACTCGATACGGTCTACTACCTTGGCGCCCTTTATCGATCTAGTCACATATGGCCTAAGTATCTGTAGAATACTTGTGAATCGCACCTGCATACACATTTTGTATTTATTACGCTCTTTCACACTACAGAGACCTTTGTATTGTTTTGAGACTTAGAGACAATGCGCAGAAAAATATCTGTATCCTCAATCTAATTTAAATTTCAAGCAGAATCAGCATTCTATGTGTTCAAATATATTAATGAACATAGTGCTCAGAACTATAAAACCAAGGATTGATTACTTGGGTAGCGGTAGAAGGCTGAAAGCGATACAATGGATAATTACAATGCCCTGTACGGTGTGCGCACCCTGTGTTCCTGTAGATGGCATTCGGGGAACCTATGGACGCATCTTTAGAGTAATAAACCCTCACACATAGTGGTAGTGTATGAGCAAGTTAAACTACCAAGTTAGCTGGTAAGAGTCAATGAAGGCTAATTTGCGAGTCTACCGTAACACAGAATTCATCTCTAGTGACAGACGCTCACTCTACTTCTGGAAGTTGTAATACAGGCTCTGTCACAATGTATATTCAAATATTTCAGGGGTGCAAGCTGTTAGAATGATCTATTTGTTTTCCGCTTCAAATCATCATTTGACGTTCGGCATTTATCCTGTAGCTTTCTGACCTCTTCAGTAGTTCTTCGTGTGATCCATGATCAATGCATTGACCTTTGTCAATTAAAAATATTACATCTGCCTTTCTTATTGTGCTCAGACGATGTGCAATAGCGATGACAGTAATTCCCTTGGCTGCTTTCTCGAGACCTTCTTCTAATAGCTTTTCTGATTCAGCATCCAAAGCACTGGTTGACTCATCTAAAATAAGCAGCTTCGGCTTTCGAACAAGAGCACGAGCGATGGATAATCTTTGCTTCTCTCCCCCGGAGAATTGGTTGCCATTTGGTCCACAGATGGTCTGGTATCCCTCTGGTAGTGCTTTGATAGCGTCATGAATATTTGCAAGCTTGCAAGCTTGCTCGATTTCTTCCATAGTCGCTTGTTGTCCTGGTCGAGCGCCAAGCTGCAGGTTAAACTCTATACTTCCGTCAAAGAGCACGCTTTCTTGGGGCACCAGTGCAATTTTTTCGCGAAAAGTAACATCCCGGTGTTTTGTTATGTCAACACCATCAACCAAGACAGATCCTGACTGGGGCGAGTACAGCCGTTCGACCAGAGAAATCACTGTTGATTTACCTGCGCCACTTGGACCAAAAAGAGCACAGAATTTCCCAGGTTCAATATTAATGCTCATACCATCTAACGCTTTTATGTCTGCTCGAGCCGGGTATGAAAAACGGACATCTCGTAGCTGTACACTCGTAGCTCGGTTATTAGAGGGGTAGGACAGTTTTGCTTCAGCGCTGGCCTCCAGGTTGTCTTGAGAAGAGACGGGAAGCGAAAAATCAGGTACGTGTCTTTGCATTTTGCCCGATCCCATCTCGATGAGGCCCAAAATCCTTGCCATTGCTGAGCGGGCGCTGGACAGCTCAGGAGCAAAAGTAAACATTTGGCTCCAGAGCAATGCACTGACCAGAAGAGAAAACACCACGATTAAGAACTGCGTCTGTGAGTAGTTTCTTGCTATTATTTGTTTGGAACCCCACCAATATGCCAATGCATTTACAAGGTTACCGAGGAAGTAGGTAATTGCTTGCCAAAGGCTTGCCTGCAAAATAACCTTCCCAGTTTCCTTGCGAGGTCCTTTCAAGGAACGCCGATAATTCTTCAAAATTTCTTCCTCGAGAGAAAAGGATGCGATTGTTTTGATAGACTTAGCTGCTTCTACCCCGATATCAACCGATTTAACATATGCTTCTTCATGGTGCTCCTCAAAGTTACCAAGAACTCGGAGCTCCATGAGGCCAGCTCCAAGTAAAAGTGGCACCAAAGACAAACAGACCAATGCTATTCTCCAAGCAATAATATGAGTTAAAACAATTGCTACAATGAGATTAACCGTAATAGAGAATAGTGCTCCAATGACAGAGCCGCTTAAGCCAGCTATTGCATTTCCGTCTCTTGTAATATAAGAGAGAAGAAGGGCAGGTGTTCTACCATCAGATTGATGCCATTGGAGGTCTTGCTCCAGCAACGAAGAAAACGATAAGACCCTCACAGTGTAAACAATTTTTTCGGAAACCCAACCGAAACCCGACCAGCTAATTAAATTTGCGAAGAACTCAATGATTGCAAGTATGACGAACATGAGCCCGAAGAAGCTGCCTTGTGATCGAATACTAGCAACACTATTGCAGGGACTGAGGCTCCCGACGGTGTTTCCGAAGATAACGGCTTCAGCAGAGAATGCCCCACCGACTATACTTGAGGCAAACAGAGCAATTACAATAATGAGTAGATGTGGTCTCAATAGGGGAGCATATCCTCGTCCTAAAGCCCATAGAGATTTAGATGGTGTTTCCACTCCATCCTCTTCCGCAGAGGTGGTTACTGGAGCTACCTCCGACGACAAATCGTTTTCCGCAATAATTTCGACTTGATTGTTTGATAATCCGCTCTTCTCAACATCAGTGACTGGTAGAGAGATACTATCAAAATTGTCAAGATTCTCTTTGGTAATTGTTGTTTCTTTTCCCCTTTGAGCGGTTCCGAGGGTTTGTATTTTAACGAGGTTGGCGTACGAGGCTTTCTTTTCCATTAATTCTGAGTGAGTGCCCTGCTCTATGATACTTCCTTTGTGCATAACAATAATGTTATCTGCGTCAGCAATAGTCGATAATCGATGGGCAATCGTGATGATAGTGCTCTGACGAGCAATGTTCGAGATCGCATGTTGGATTCGTTGTTCACTTCTTGAATCCAGAGAAGCCGTGGCCTCATCAAAGATGAGAACGGCAGGAGCTTTGACAAGGGCCCTAGCGATGGCTACTCGTTGCTTCTGGCCACCACTGATCAGCCGCCCACTTGAGCCCACGACCGTGCCATAACCATGCTGTAATGCTGATATAAACGTATCGGCATCTGCTACTTCAGCAGCCTTGCGGACTAAAGAGACAATTTCAACTATTTCTGAGCCCCGTTTCTCGGCTTCAGCCATGAGACTTTTGCCATCTCTGACTTCTCTTGCCAAATCTCCAAGATCAGAATCGAGAATCTTCATCTTCAATCTTGTATGAGCTGGATTATTGGAACTGATCAATCCATGCGCAATGTTCTCCAATAAAGACCGGTTGAGGAGTAAAGCATCCTGCTGTACCAATCCAATAAAACTTCTCAGGTCACGTGTATTAATATCACGAAGATTATGGCCGTTGAAGAGGATGTGTCCTTGGGTGGGATCATACAATCTTGTGACCAAACCTGTTATGGTTGATTTGCCACTCCCTGAGAGTCCAACAATAGCGGTATGCTTTCTGAAAGGGATATTGAAGCTTATTCGGTCCAGCACTGTGATGTCGGGCCTGGAAGGATAAGAGAACGAAACTTGTTTAAACTCAAAACCCCCCTCTGCTTGGGTGAGGCGAACTCCAAAGTCAGCTGTGCCATCTATCAACGTCTCGCGAGAAAGGCCTTCTTGCAACTTTTGGAACGATGCCACTGCTCCCACAAAGAGATGGAGATATGGTGCAACCTGGCTCAGGAGCAGAGTAGCTGTTGTAATTTTAATATAAATTCTGCGCTGAGATCGGATTGGACTAACCTTCAACTAGAATGAAAATTACTGTGAACGTAGCACCAACCGTTGCTCCTCCCGAGTCTTGACGTAATGCCTCCGCGATGCGTCTGCTTCCCTGCCAAAATGCTAGACCATTTGCGGCATATGCAATGAAATACAAGAACCCAGATTGAATGCCAACTGCTAAAGCCTTCTTCAGACCTTCAGCCTCTGAACCCTTAAGCGCTTTGGAGAATAAATTCTCCAGCCGACCCCTTGCGCCAAAGGCTTGTACAACCACAGTATTAGACAGAGTTTCTGAGGCAATCGATGCGGCAGTGGCGGAGTGGTCTGACATGAGCCCGGAGTACTTTTCGATATAATGACTTCCCACAAAGGACATCAAGAAATACGCCGGAATCAGTGAGAGTAACATTGACGCGAGTCTATAATCCTTGATATAAGCTACAATATAGGCTGTGACGAAGAATGACAGACTTGAAATGCATATTCCCATCTTCTCAGATGTTCCGGAGCGGATACTTTGAATATCGCCATTGAGTCGAGTGGCGATGTCTCCGGGGGATAAGCTGTCGAAATATGATGGCTCTTGCCGGAGCAAGTTCTGCAAATAGCTTTCCCGTAATCTCTGCGCCAGACGGGCACCGCTTAAGCTCCAACATGCGAGATGACCATAGATGGTAACAAATTGAGCGATGGCCAGATATACAATCACTAAGATGTTGTTGTTGATGTTACGCTGGTATTGCGATCCAGAGGTGTCAGGCGAAGCACACGAGACTGTATTGAAGTCGTCAAGAAGCTGACCGAACTTAATTCCAATCAATGGAAACGGAATGCCAGATGCTATTGCACAGAGTCCACCTAGCAATAGTATTCCCTGATCGACCTTTGTTGGCTTCCCAGACAAAAGCAGGGTGGGATAGATGGCGAGTTTTCTGACAAACTCCATTGTCACTCGAAAGTGATGATGGCTTCTTCTATCTTCCGCCTGCCTCTGTGATCTGTAAAAATAGTTAAATACGAACTCGTCGATACTGATAACACCACTACAACTAAACTTGTCCAAGCTTTGGTGAAATTATGGTTTCAACTTTCTGGATGCGATGAGTAGGCGCCCGGGTGAGTGCAACTGCAGTTGCAGAAACAAGGTGACCACTCCTCGTCACATGCCTTGGGTACCAGGTACCGTAAATTTGGGCCAGGAGGGGAGATTGAGCGCCATACAGGCTGTATAATCAGACTAAGCCACAACGGATAGAGTTTGAGTACTGTATTGCGCAGTATCGACACCCAGCTCTCCTTCTACTACGTAGGGCCCTGGTAGAAAATTTACCGGGATTCACCCGTTGAACTAAGTGTGCTCTGTGGCCCACATTAGGCAGGGATCGGAATGCATTCCCTCAATTTCATTTAATTTATTAAATTTTTAGAAAAAATAAGAAGCTAGTACCAATGCGGTGTGTGTGCAGGGGGCCAAGTGGGCACTGGATAGCTGCATGGCTGCGAAAGACATTTCCGCTGCACTTCGTATTCTCGCATCAACAAAACCAAACACTTAGAGGATCCTTGTGCGCCAAGTGGGCCTGTGAGCTCCAGGTCATTCCATCTGATAAGATTAGATCCAATCCTTTCGCAGATTTCAAGCACCTGCGAGGATTGCTCAAACGCAGAACAACTGGGCGAGTCTAGGCGCAGAAAAAGGAGGGGTGGGGGGTCAAGATGCAGTACCGTCGCTCCGAGAACATCCCCATAGCGGTATCGGCAGTAGGAAATGTAGAGTTTCCGATTATTGTCGCTCAAATGATCCCTGAGGATATTGCCGACCTCTGTAAGATTCAGATAGCCCCTGCTTGCGCTGTGCGGGGCCTTGTTGAAGAGGTTGGAAATCTTGGCACCTGAATTAAAATATATCTTTGCGGGAAAATTTGGGCATAACACACGGAAGTGGCTGATACGTTAGCATCGGAGTTAAATGCCTGTACGAGATCTAGTTTTGATGCAGCCACCAGGAGGGTGGAGCAACACCAGAGTTTGTCCCTCATTCGTGCGTAGCTCAGTATGTTGTCAATCGCAGTTGCACTCGTATGAATTGATTCTTGCTTCCGGAAGTGCCCCTGATCTTCACGTATGCCGTTTCGATTTTTCTAAGTCCCAAGTCCTTGAAACGGTCCATGTATCCCACCGCTAAACAAGAAGTTTAACTCTTCAACCGACCAGAATGGGAGAAGCTTGGGTAGAACCGCAGCGTACCTTGTCTTCACATTCAATCCAGCAAATTGAAAACGTCAATAACCCGGATTCGAACGATGCACAATACGATCTTGTTTGCGTTGGCTTTGGGCCAGCTGCTCTTTCCATTGCTGTAGCACTACACGACTCAAATACAGCTGCACGCGTTCTGTTTCTCGAGAAACAGGAGAAGTTCGGATGGCATACGGGTATGTTGCTCCCAGGAGCACATATGCAGATATCTTTCATAAAGGATCTAGCAACAATGAGGGACCCTCGATCTAAGTTTACCTTCCTCAATTATCTCCATTCGAAGAAAAGACTTGTCGCTTTTACGAATATGTCCACTTTCACACCTCTCCGAACCGAGTTTAACGATTACCTTGGGTGGTGCGCGGATCAATTCTCACACTGCGTCCAGTATACTCAGGAAGCAGTTGATGTGAAGCCTGCATGGACAGCATCACGCGAGGTAAATATGTGGAAGGTCGAGGTCAGAAATGTTGTGAAAGGCACGACTCGATCAGTATATGCCAAAAACCTCATTCTAGCCATGGGGGGTGCTCCCGAGATACCGTTGTGCCTCCCGCATAATCATCCCAGAGTCATCCACTCGTCGTCATACCTACCCTTGGCTTCACGGATACTCAAAGACGTAAACAGTTGCTATAATGTGGCAGTCATTGGAGGAGGACAGAGCGCGGCTGAGATTTTTGAACATCTCTATTCTCAATATCCGAATGCAAAAATTACTCTATTTACCAGAGATTCAGCTTTGAGGCCTAGTGATGATAGCCCCTTGTAAGTACTCAAGTTACCGATCATCTCTTTCTGCTGCAAGCACGGCTGCTTGTACAGCAATGTGAATCCCGATTGAGATAAACTAACCCATCTGCATAGCGTAAACGAGATTTTCGACCCCGAACGGATAGACACCTTTTACGCTGATCCCTTAGACCTTCGTCAAAAGGTAATCAGTTCAAACAGAGCCACAAATTACAGTGTTGTCCGTGCCGAGCTTATAGAGCGGCTTTACGAGCGCCTATATCAACAGAGCCTAGAGTTTCCCGACGAAACTCAACGGCGACTGCAGATCTGCAATAAGCGTGAGGTGAAAGGGGTTCAACTAGAACCAAAGAACGATCTAGTCCGCTTGAAAATCAGAGATGTAAGATACAATACCGTTGAAACTACAGAGTCAAGATACGACTTAGTGGTTGCCGCAACAGGTTATAGACATAATGGACATGAAAATCTTCTGCAATCCTTAGGGAACCTTCTTCCCGCAGGACAACATTTGGTATCGAGGGATTATAAACTAGCGTTCCGACCTGGGATGGTACGAGATGATTGTGGAATCTGGTTACAAGGTTGTTGTGAGGATACGCACGGAGTGAGTCATTATTAACTCCCCCGATTTTTTGATAGCTTGATCTAATATTTTTCACAGCTTAGTGACAGTCTTTTATCTGTGGTGGCAACCAGGTCCAGTGAAATTATTAAGTCAATATTTAAGACTCCAGGCGATTCAAATCATCTGATAGCAAAGCTATAAATGATGGCGGTATGTGTGTATTTGGGACAGCTTCTAGGAAGAATACAAAGTAAAACCGATATTCTGAGGTGTCACGATGCCAGTATCCATATTGAATATAAAAACCATGTATTAGATTCGTTTATAAACCATTCGTGAACTGCACAAGTGTGAGCTAACTCAAGTGGTACATAGATATCATGATTAGGTTGGCGGGTTTTAGTTGGAGCTGCCCACCGTAGGAATTACCTGTATAGAGGGCAACCTCCAGGAATGCTTGCCTGTTGTCGCTTTGGCGCAATGAGTCACATACAACGTAAATACAAAGATTCCTCAGCATCGGAATGTTCTGGACCTGGTGATGTGCTGTGGCGGCCAGGATCTGATAAGATAGTCCAATAGCCCAGAGTCACATTAAACTTATCAGATGGTTCCAAGGAAGCACGGGAAAGATTTTCCCCAAATATGGATTAGTCAGGTTGCCCTAAGATTGTGGGTCAGGGGGGCCACATCCGGGAAACAGCGGTGCTAGGAGTGCTCGTATGCGCCAGCAAAAAGAGCCGTATTACAGTCATACGGTAATTCAGCGGATGCAAGCCAAGGAACCAGCCACTTCCCTCTTCCGTGAAAAAAGAGAGATGCAAAATAACATGGCGCCGACATCGGCCACGTTGGTGACTTTGTGCTTTACAGCAACTTAAACCAAGAAACGCTAAGACGCCGTGCCGAAAAGGGTTCCGACTTCACGCCATCATGCAGTAGCCAAGCTAGTGCACCCGTATAAGGTTACTGTAGGCTTCATGATATCTTCAACATCCACAGCCAAGGGTGAACCTTGCAGCTTCAGCTGGCCAGCTTCTAGACCCTTCCGCTCCCTGGTTCCTTTTTCTTTTCTCCTTTTTGAATTATTTATTTTTGAATTTAATTCTTTTTATTTGAGCCATCACATAACATGCATCCGCCGCTAACTCGCATTGAGGATAGAATGGTAGCTGTACGTCGGATTAATCCTGTCGGAACTGATCGGAAAGTCAGAGATTGCACCAAATGAACAGATGTAACTATTCACGGGAAAGCACTTATGACTTTTCAGGAAGGTCAAATTGCCGCGCCTTGTGATGGTCTGGGGTGGGTGAATCACATTCATGGAACTCTATGCTGGCTGTCATTGTTCTTAAGCATTGTATCACGTAACTACAAGGTAATGCAACTATGATGATAGTGATCCATTCATACTAGATGGACAGTGAAAATTCTAATTGCTTCACATCAATGTGCACTTGGCGGTTGACACGGATGTGGATACGAAGTGAGCCCGAATGTTCCATGCATTACAGTCAAATGCATGTATTGGAGATTGAATTCTAGATTAGTCCCCACGTCATATCCAAGGTACAGAAATGAGAGCTACAGTGTGCCCTCCAGTGAAACATTTGTTAGCCTCGCCGGACGCGCTTCTGAGCGCCAGATAAGTAAGGATCACATGAAACAAAATCAATCCGTAATTGGCAACTATAGATACAACTGAAGCTTTTCTGTATTGTGCAATGCCCCTGGCTATTTCTCGTAAGCTGCCGCTGGCCCAAAGTAATTCTCGGCGAAAGCGCATAATTAAACCGTAAATGCCATCCCCCCCTCCCCACCCCCTTGTTTGTCCTTATACAACCCTTCCTGTAAGCCACGGACTGTTATTCTTACAGCATCTGCTTTGCCTATGATCTCTTCCGGGTTACAGCTACAATCAATTTAACATGGACTTTGAACCTCGTCCTACAACCGCTGCGACATTGCCGGGACCCTCTTTGCTTTTAGGGCCTTCATCCCCTCCTCTCCAGCACATAGCTCTAGGTCAACTATTGGATCAACAGGCACTGTCTCAAGGTCCTCGCGAGTGCATAGTATGTCACTCCTTGAAGGTTAGATGGAGCTATGACACATTACGCAAGGAAAGCCTTGAAGTGGCTCAAGGACTTCTGGCAATGGGCATTAAACCCGGTGACAGAGTTGGTATAATGGCTGGGAACTGTGCCGAATATGTTGCCGTGTTCTTTGGCGTGGCATATATTGGAGCGATATTGGTGGTTTTGAATAATACATACACAACTGCAGAGGCGCTGTATGCTCTATCACATTCTGGTACGCAGCTTTCTAGTCTTGCTTATGAATCGATTAAATAATAGCATCTGACTGCATGATGAATAGGATGTAGCATACTATTCACTCAACCAAATATAGGACGAGTCAACATGAGTGAACTGTTAGAGCACCTTGGTTCCCAGCCAAAAGAGAATGGGAAGTCGGAGGTATTGGAACACATTTTCATGTTAAGGGATTCTTTTACTGGGTTCATGGATTATCGTAACCTCAAAGAACTAGGCCGGGACATCCAATCATGGGTTTTGGAGAGGATACAAGAGAAGGTTCAGCCAGACGACGTTTGTAATTTGCAATACACAAGTGGATCAACAGGGAGTCCTAAAGCAGCCATGCTTACACACTTGTAAGTTGATAGTTTTATTTTCATGATATACTATGAGTATATCAGTGAAGGTCATTGTGGCTAACACAGAGAAACGCAGTAATCTTGTGAACAACGCACAGTCAATTGGAGACCGTCTTGATTTTACAGCTGACGACATACTCTGCTGTCCACCCCCTCTCTTTCATTGCTTTGGTCTGGTTCTAGGAGTTCTAGCTACTATATCTCATGGTGCTAAAATAGTTCTTCCTTCAACAACCTTTTCGGCTCCGGCTGTGCTCGAGTCGCTATATATGGAGCACTGCACTGCACTCCATGGAGTCCCAACAATGTTTGAAGAGTTGCTAAATCTAGAAAGACCAAGTGGTTGGAAATGCAGTAGTCTTAGAACTGGAATTATTGCCGGTGCGCCAGTGCCAAGACCTCTTATGAAGAGACTGGTGGCAGAATTGGGGATGAAGGAATTTACTAGTAGCTATGGTACGAGCCCCCGCGAGCCTGCCTCACTCTCCCTCACTTTCCCCGGGAATCAGTTGTAAAGTTGCGACTGAGGCTATTTTCTAACCCGGATATGATCTACAGGCCTAACGGAAGCATCTCCAACTTGTTTCAACGCCTTTACTCATGATAGCATCGACACACGTCTCACTACGGTTGGCAAACTTTTGCCTCATCTCCGCGCCAAAATTGTTGACAGAACTGGTGCTATTGTTCCTCAAGGTTCCAAAGGTGAATTATGTATTGCCGGCTATTCTCTTCAAAAAGGATATTTCCGTAACCCAGAAAAGACAAACGAAGCCATGCGGAGGGACGAGGAAGGGACTTTGTGGCTGCATACAGGCGATGAAGCAGTATTCGACAAAAACGGATATTGCATCATCACAGGAAGATTCAAGGATATAATTATTCGAGGTTATTATCCATCATAATAAGTAACTGGACATAAGCAGCTGACATAAATGCCAGGGGGTGAAAACATTTATCCTGTCGAAATCGAAGAACGCCTCAGCGCTCACGATGCTATCTCTCGTGCAGCTGTAGTGGGTATCCGCAATGCCCGGTATGGTGAGGTGGTTGGTGCCTTCCTTCAGCCTGCTATTGCCACCCGTTCAGTTTCAAAGCGACCAACAGATGAAGAAATTCGTGGCTGGACTCGACAGGCTTTAGGTTGGCACAAAGCCCCTGTCCATATATTTTGGCTTGGTGAAGAGGGTGCTCCAAATGATATTCCGCAAACAGGTAGTGGAAAGGTTAAAAAGTTTGAGCTACGATCACTGGGGGAGAGAATTGTAGCTTCGAGGCAAAACCAGATGCAGGCAAGGTTACCAAAGGAGTCTAAACTTTGATATTTTGAGATTGAAAAGTATTCGGTTAGTTTGTTTACATCCTGTATTTTCATCCTTGACTGGCATGTCATTCAGATGTTTTATAGAAGATTAATATCAGCAGATCGTAATGGCCTTTACTCTAAGGCATGCATGCATGCAACGTCGCTGTTACGAGTGTTCAACAAAGTATTTGAGATATAGCATAGATTTCTTTTTACCGCAGAGTTTCCAGCTGTTAGAATAAAAGTTGGTTTACCATCCTCCTCTGTCTATGACCTGTGAGAACAAGTGGAGACCATACCAAACCTTGTTGATACATCCAAAATGAGAGGCATTAATGCATCAAATGTGGTAGATTTGATTTCATGTGATGTGTTACGTTGAATCAACTCGACCATACTGGAGTTGTCTCCGATTGCTTCCGTTACTTGAACCGTGCTGCGGAGGTTCAAAAGGATGGGGACTTTCACAAACATGTTTTAGGCCAAACACAGAATTTGTCTACGCTGATTGCTCTACATGGAACTGAGGAAGCTTTATCCATTGAGTTCGACCTACCCTCTACAGCTTTGCATTCCATGCTGCTCGGTCTGCTGATTCCAGTGGCTGCTTCCTCCCATCCCAGAATAAAGGGCACAGCTGAAACCATTTCTCACGGCTACAGATTGAATGGACCGACCGTTTGTGCCCCAAGTCGACGTATTTACCAATAACAAGCCCCTGTGAGTTTTCGTAGGATAGAATTGTTGATCCGGTGGCTCGAGGCTCACCCACTACATTGAGGGTGCGCGGGTCATCCAAAAAGCAATAATGGATACAACTAGAATACCATGCGTTGACTCGTTTGGAGCCCCGGAATGATGCATCACCAACAAGTGAGTGGCGCCCACGATCATAATCTCCAGCGTCGTAATGAGCGCCATAATGATCTTCCTATAATTTGCAGGTGAGCATCGGCCCGAGAGAAGATGCAACACAAAAAGGGATAGATGTACCTTTGACCAGTATAGTTCAAAGTAAGCAAACCGTGATTCATTGAAACGGCCAAACAGGCAGAGAACGTGAGGGTCGATGCGGAGTTTGCGCAAATATTCACGATGTTGCTCCAAGGTTCCAGTTTCGTTCCAGCCTTTTGCAACCCGTGGGTCATTCTGCCATGTATTAAAGAGCTCTAGGTGCTCCTGGTCTTGCCAATTAACGACTTCGAGTGAAAAGTGCTCGTCAAGCTCTGGAATGTAACGGCTGTAGACAATTGATCCTGGAGAGGGTTTTGGGCGACGTATCGGATGGCGCGTATAAACGGCCTCTTCTGGGAATTTCATGGTGAATTGATAATTCTCAGGATTGATCGGATATTGAGAAAGAGATTGCCGCAGATGTTTATCTGTGCCATTTCCCAAGGCCCAAATTGGACGCGGACCCATTGGAGAGGCTGCGCCCTGCCAAAATGAGCTACGGAGAATCAATAATTCGTCAAAGTGCTGCATTGACTGTTTCTGCGCATGCCATTGTTTTGGATGCTCAATTCCTAAACCCGTAGAGAGCAGTTCGCGCCTTACGACCTCCTCACCTGCACCAAGTAGGCTCAGTCGAAAGTACTCGTAAGTCGGATAAGCAAGGTATATTGCGTGAATCACATTCCAGATCTGTCCCAAAGATGGTGGATTGTTTGCGGTCCACTGGAAGACGGTATGCGGACTACGACACGCTCGAGCCCAAAAACTGTTGTCGGACGCAGGCGGGCACTGGTCTTTAGACTTGAAAGACAAGTCGATCCATGAAAGCGAGTCCAGGTGCAGTGATTGAGACAATGATTTTCCTACTGGAGGCTGTTCGCTATCCAACTTCAAAACAAACCTAGCCGGCGAGGATCCGTCGACATTGCATACTCTATAAGTCGTCAAGAAAGGATGTGGTAATTTCACAGGAGGATATTGTGACGGTGTTAAACTGGATGACATTGTGGCAGACTCGAGTCGAATTGACTTTGTTAGTAAGTTAGCGACGTGATCAACGTGGTCTGATGTTACTGAAAAATTAAGATCCACTGATAATCATGTGGAGAAGTGACTGTCAAGAACCGGGGAGCTCTCCCAGGCGAGAAAGTACGGAGAGAGCTCTAATACGGGCAGGCATAGCAGAGCAGATGACCCCAAAGCACCGTCCACCTAACCGAGATATTGGGCTAGTCATATCTCTAGTGGGTGATGTAATGGGTCACCGGAGTCCTGTGCTTTGGCAAATTTTGTAATGCATGGAACGAATATACATACCCAATCAACAATGGCGTGGCATCCCTGAGTCAAATGATAGATATACTAGCGGGGATGTTCTACAAGAGGATGATACGTTCCGGGATATGCAAGCGACGTGGATTTGGCAACTAAAGTATAAATGAGAGCACAAAGCTAGTTAATAAGTCACCAAATTTTTAGCTGTCTGCCAATGATGCATTCTTCAGCGTCTTTACGATCCTTACCTCTTCACTTTGAACACTTTCACGTCTCGTTCCCAGGAGACCGGATTGTTCAAGTCACTCTGGACCGGCCAGAAAAATTAAATTGTATCGACAAATCTACAAGTCGGCAACTTCAGGATATCTGGGAACATTTTGACAAGGATGAAAGTTTATTAGTCGGCATCATTACGGGTAATGGGAGAGCGTTCTGTACAGGAGCCGACCTGCAGGGTAGGTTTGCCTCTCCCACACAACACAAGTTCGCTTTGGCGAGAGTTGACTTGGAACCGCTTGCATAGAATGGAACGAGATGAACAAAGCCAGCATAGTCAATGACATGAGCGCTCCCGGTCTCGGAGGCCTACCCCGACGAGAAGGCAAAAAGCCCATCATTGCCGCAGTGAATGGCATCTGTATGGGAGGAGGTTTTGAGATGGTGGCCAATTGTGATCTCGTAATCGCATCCGACTCAGCCGTCTTTTCTCTTCCGGAAGTCAAGCGTGGAATAGTTCCAGTGGCGGGGTGCTTGCCGCGGTTGACTCGCACCCTGGGACTACAACGTACCATGGACCTGGCTCTGACGGGCAGAAATGTGACAGCAAGGACTCTACACGAATGGGGCCTTATCAACCGTGTGGTGGATTCGGAGAAGGATGTTGCTAGCGTGGCGGTCCAAGTCGCACAAACCCTGTGCAGAAATAGTCCAGATGCGCTGATCGTCGGCCGCCGAGGAATCCGCCTGAGCTGGGAGGCAAGCAGCGTGGAGGGGGCGGTGTCAGCCCTCATCAATCAGTGGTATCCTCGCCTTGTAGATGGCTCGAATTTTGCCGAAGGAATCCAAGCCTTTGTGGAGAAACGAAGGCCGAACTGGGTAAATTCAAAGCTGTGAGGACGGGTGGCTCGAGAGGAAGATCGAGATCTCATACTAATTGCAATGGGTCATCCTTCCCCCATTCAGGAGAATGGTTAGGGTAAAAAATCCGTGGGGCAATTATACGAGGCTGTATAGCGGTAATAAAGTTGAATTCGGCATGTAAGATGATTTTAATTTTTATAGTTAAGCACTATTATAGTTTGATGGACTTAATTCAGGAGCTAAACTGAGAGTGGTAGTAATTTTTTTTTTTGGATCCAAAACCTCTGCTTGATTTACACAAATANCAGGGTTCGGAATTAATTTCTTAATTTTTAGTATTTTTAGTATTTAATTTAATTTAATTAGTATTAATTTGGAATTCTGAAAAATTAATTAATTTTAGTACAGGGTCATACTAAATTAAATTAATCTTAGTATATACTAAAATTAATTAAATTAATTAAAAATACTAAATCACGTGATATTATATATAATAAATATTTAAATATATATTAATTTTAAAATTATTTATTTTATAAAATTATTTTATAAAATATTTTTAAATTCAATTTATAAAAATTGTTTAATCTAGTTTAAAAATAGTAATTTATTCCATTAAATCATGTGATTTATGCTATTTTATGCTTTTATGTTCAAATTTATGCAAATTTATATACTAAAAATAGTAAATTTCACGTGATTTAAT
>JMRO03000125.1:0-119292 GCA_000743665.3 Scytalidium sp. 3C | reverse complement strand
TACCACGGGATTCTTTCACGAACTGTATGCATAGGCAGGCGTTTGGCGCACGGTCCCAGAAGCGGTCCAGCGAGATAGCATATATGGTATATTACTGTTATAAAACTACGTACGAGGTAAATCCTACAATTCGATATTCTCATTTAAATTCACCAATAACCCGTGTCCAACCTGAGCCGTGATTATTCATACAATTGTCGTTTCTCACAAAAGCAAAGATAGAAGACAAAGTGAAAAAGCCGGAGTTTCTAGGAGTAGTGAGATCACTTCCCGTATCCCTTCTCGGAGTGCTTCTTGTGGAAGGCAGCGTCACGGCTATGGTTCTGATCAATGTGACCGTCTCTTGAGCTTGGAGTAGAATAGATCGAGCCTTTTCTCTTCTGGAAGGCACTCGGCTTTGTCTTGGCCGCGTCTATTGCAAAGTCCTAACGTCAGGTTTCTCCCAGTGGTGCAGAGAAGAGAGGTACAATCAAAGATGAAAGGTGAGAAATATTTACTGACCCCATTGGTCGCTCATTCGTCTGTCGCGTGAAGGGCTGACCTCGGGCGAGCTGGCAGTCGAACTTGCATTGGGATCGACTAGATCCTCTCCGTGGACTGCGGATTCGTCATGACGCTGGAGATCTTCTAGTGATCCATATCTGTTAGAATGACTGTGGCCCTGGAATATATGGGGTTGAGCTCTCTGGTTGGATGGACGTACCTTGAACCGTGGCTGACATGTTCAATGTATATGCTCAGTTGACTCTTTTTGATATCGCTTTACTCTTCAAAATACTTTCATCACAGAGACAAGAGGGGAGAGGATGGCAGTTCTGATTAATATTTACGAGGGAGAGAAAAAGAGAGAGCGATAGAGTAGATATTTTAAAAGGGGGAGAGATGGAAAGCGGGGTTGATGAGCATTGCTCAAATACCTAGAGCAAGCAATATGATAGGCAGACACGGCAGAGACAAGAAAGGAAATGGGAGAAGAGGGATGCCAAGAGGCAAAAGCCACCACCTACCAAACCGTCGATACTCAAATGCCAATCGGACAAATCATCGTGTCTGAGATGAGATATCTGACACTACGCAAATGGCTTGATCAGATCACCCGTGGACACGCGACATGGATCTGGCAGATACCCCTACGGGGATCATCCGGGGGGCGATTTCGCCCAAAAGGCCCCGGGATAATCGCCTTGTGACCAGCCACCCAGTTAGTAGGAAAAGTCCCGTAGCAAAGCTACAGAGTTTAAGGATATGGGCCGTTATAGTAGGGTAGCTCAACGGGGCAAAGTGATGTATGTGATCGATCTGAGACTGTCCTTGTCATTGGGCGCCGTGGATAGGGTTGTTGCGTTGCCTTTTACGTGCACAGAGCAGCTACGTAAGCTTTGCGATATACTTTGTATCTCGTGACGTCAGAGTATGCGGCATATCTGTGTAAATTATATGATCATGTGATCAGCTATCAGTTGCTTAATCGAAGTGTTAAGTCTTGCCTTTGGTGCTCAATGGCTGTTGAGTCGGAGCTGAGCATGCTTAAAAGATCGATATGCAATTCCTGGCATCGCCTACATTGGCATATGGCCATACTCTTTCGAAGGCTCCACGTTGGTTTCTAACAAGTGATGTGAGGTAATGTGTGGATTTGGCAAGACGTTGATTGCGCCGCAGCTTTCTTCCCAGGAAACGTCGAGCGAGATTCAATTGGCGAAATTGAGTTTACTTTTTACCAAGTTTGCCCCGATTGGTTCCTGTGCCGTACTACAGGAGTATAAAAACAAGCTTAAGCTTCTCGAGAAAGGACTAGACTTTCGGGAGCAGGCATTAGCTGCCCCTTGTAGCCAGGATTACGGTATCGCCCTGGCTTGACTTGCACGGGCATTCCGCTGGGCCTGTCAATAATACGCAGTGCAAAGGTAAAAAGAAAAGGACGAGGCTAGAATTATTCTCAATGCTACCTCCGTACCATCTATGTCTATTGCACTCAAAAAGAGCCGAATATGGCCTGCCCGCATTGGATTGTTGGCCCGCGGGTTCCCGCTACGGGTCAAGGACCGCAATGCAAGACAAGCAACTCGTCACATCAATAGTTACAATCCACCCGCGCGGGGGCTCTGCGGCAAGCCCAGAACCCCGAGATGGAATACGGAGTTGATAAAGGGGATAACGGAAGTTACGGCACGTTTGCAGGATGAGGCTGAAGGATTGGAAATTGGCCCAGGCACAGGAGGATTCGGGACGAGCAAAGGGGGACACGTGCCAGCCTTCCCAGATGCCACTGCCTGTGGTCGCACACTGTCGTCCACTGTCGTCTGGCGTCGTATCGAACCGGCTTGCCCCAGCACATGGGCGACGTTCTGGAAGTCTGTGCAGCAGCGATAGCGTGTTCCGTAATTAATGGTCTGTTGATGTCCGGTACCGTCGAGCTCCTCTAGTTTCGAGCAGCGCCAAGAGCCGAACCTGGCCGCCCGGTGCCCGCCAGGGCTGTGGCTGGCCTCTTGTTTCGACGTCCACACCCACGTGTACCGCGCGACCTTCAGTACATCCGCCCCGAGAAGGCATAGCAGATTTCATGCTTCTGTTGGCTTTCCAGTTTTCTGCTGTCCGGCCATCGATCGCCCTGGTTCAGCACCTATGAACGTCCCCCCATTTTCATCGCTGCATCTTTTATTGGACTTTAGCGTCATGGAGGCAGCGGAGTAGTGGTACAATGCGGTTAAGGGCCAGCTGCAGGTACTTGTACTGTCCGTACCGAGTAAGAGCTCTAAACATCACCTCCTGGGGGCAGACTCCTTCATTGAAAGAGCTCCGGATTTCCTTGGCATTTACCAAGCAATGGGGTACCTGCCCGTCGCGGATGCTACGGTCGTGGGCGATCTGCCGTGCTCCGTAGATATTTATTCCTTGGATTCCCCCCACCGTGGTGAGCTCCGGACAGTAGGTCTTTGGCTTTGCCGTTCGTTCACCGACGCTTCGTTGGTAGCCTTTCTTTTCTTCCTCATCTATCGTTAAGTCTCTTTGACGTGCTGCTCAGACCGCTGTCTGCTTGGGCAGAGATGCGTTCCCTCACAAGTTTCTCTGCTCTTGCAGCAGTCCTCACCCTCGTTTCCCCCATCGCGGCTTTGGTGGACAAGAAATCAATTAACTCCCAGACGCGTCTGGCCTATGCTGGAAGCACTGGTATGACCGTGTCCTGGAACACCTTTGATCAGATTTCCATTCCCACGGTCAAGTACGGCTTGTCACCCGATGCTCTCATCTACACTGCGACTTCCAATGTTTCCGTGACATATCCTACTTCTCTGACCTACAATAACCATGTGAAGCTCACCGGGCTGAA
The DNA here is from genome assembly GCA_000743665.3 of Scytalidium sp. 3C. Taxonomy (NCBI): domain Eukaryota; kingdom Fungi; phylum Ascomycota; class Leotiomycetes; genus Scytalidium; species Scytalidium sp. 3C. The sequence continues at coordinate 115,961 of JMRO03000125.1, read as the reverse complement.
GCCGGATACCCAGTACTACTACCTGCCCACTACTCTTCTCCAACCTCCGCCCGCGCCATACACCTTCCGTACCAGCAGACCTGCCGGTGACCCAACTCCGTACAGCATTGCCGTTGTTGTCGACTTGGGAACCATGGGCCCAGAGGGTCTCTACACCTCGGCGGGCAAGGGCGTCTCCGCCAACAATGTTCTTGCACCTGGTGAAAAGAACACCATTGATTCTCTCGGCTCCACCGTGGAAGAGTACGAGTTTCTGTGGCATCGTAAGTAATGAAGACTCTACGCTGTCTCTGAGGGTAGAACGGTGCTGAAAATTTGTCTAGCCGGAGACATTGCTTATGCCGACACCTGGTTGAAGGAGGAGATCCAGGGATTCGAGCCAAACACCACTATTGAGGATGGTTACAAAGTCTATGAATCCATCTTGGAGGAATTCTATGACGAGATGACCCCGATCACCACCATCAAGCCATACATGGTTGGCCCAGGTAACCATGAAGCCAACTGCGACAATGGCGGAACCGGAGGCTATAATGCCAGCATTTGCGTGCCAGGCCAGACCAATTTCACCGGCTTCATTAACCATTTCCGCATGCCCAGCGACGAATCTGGTGGAGTCGGAAACTTCTGGTACTCCTTTGACCACGGCATGGTGCACTACGTCCAAATCGATACTGAGACTGATCTTGGTCACGGCTTGATCGGCCCGGATGAGCCTCTCGGCGGAACTGAGGATTCTGGACCATTTGGTCTCATGAACGCGCAAATTAACTGGCTGACAGCCGACCTTGCTGCAGTTGATAGGACCAAGACCCCATGGGTTATTGTTTCCGGACATCGTAAGCTAAACCTTGCGTTATATGACGCCCATTTACATAGAAAACTCACAGTTGGAGACAGGACCTTTCTACGCATCCGGTAAATCGAATGTGTGCGAGAACTGCCGAGAAGCTTTCGAGGAGCTCTTGATCGAGAACAACGTGGACTTAGTGATGTCTGGTCACTTCCATATCTATGAACGCAACACTCCCATCAACAACGGCACATCGGATCCAAATGGACTGAACAACCCATCATCACCATGGTATATCACCAACGGAGCTGGTGGCCACTATGATGGTCTCGATAGCTTTGATAGTCCATTACAAGACTACCAGGTCTTTGGTCTCTCGACTGAGAATAAGACCTATGGATGGAGCAAGCTTACCTTCCACAACTGCACACATTTGACTCACGACTTCATTGCAAGCAATAATAACAGCGTTATTGACACCGCAACCCTCTTCAAGAACCGTACATGCTCCCTCTCAGGTTCCGGCGGCTCTTCCAGCTCTGCACCTGCTTCTACTTCAACCGTGATCTCTTCCAACAGCTCCGTAAGCACCTCCAGCCTTCCGCTGACCACTTCAACGGTCTATACTACGAGCGTCATCACCATCACGCATTGTGCTACTACCGTGACAAACTGTCCTGCGCGCTCTACGGAGGTCATTACTTCCACCATTGCGTTGTACACCGTGTGTTGCAGTCTACCTCTTTTCTCTTTATTTTCTTCTCACTAACCTGAGCCAGACCGTTTGCCCCGTCTCTGCTGCTGCAACTACCACCCCTGTTGTGAGCACACCTGCATCGGTTGCTAGCGTGGCTTCTTCCACTGCTGCTGGTGTGAGCGCACCAGCATCGGCAGCTTCTTCCGCTCCCGCAGTTGCTTCCAGCGCCGCAGCCCAACCCACCACCCCAGGAGCTCCCACTGTTCAGGCATCTGGAACAACATCGGTCAATGGTACGGCCACCAAGACCACCAGCTCCGGTCTTCTTCAGGTGACTGGTGGTGCCGGTGCCAGCTTCGGAAGCATCAGCCTGCCCGTCGCAGCTGCAGCCTTGATTGCAGCACTATTGTAAACTATCAAAGGATCTCTTGGCTCAGATCATACCTAATGAGATACAACTAGCATTCCAAATAATAATCTAGTAATCAATAATGTTGTATTTTAACTTTTAATCTCCAACTTTTTTTTAACCTTTCGTTTGCTCAGTACGTTTTCCTGCCTAATCCATTCTAGTAACTTGGCTTCCATATGCTACACTGAAAACCGGACTTCTTGAGATATTATGCTTTTATGAAACGGCAACTGCTAGTAAATTGTACAGAGCTTCTTCAGAGCTTCTCATGGATAATATATCATGCCACCTCTCGTGCTTGGACGGTAGCATGTCGGACCAGGATCATGTGACGCAGTAAAGCCGTCACCCTGTTGTTGCTCTCATATCAACCAGCACGCAATGTAGCTCAATATCTCCATGTGGATTCTTTACTTTAGATATATCTCATTGGTGGAAAACAAAAAGAGCCTCTTCCGCGAACGCCAAGACGCGGAGGCCCAGGCAGGAGGAGGACAATCAGAACTTCTTGAGTCTGTGGTTTCTAGAACCCGTCTATATCTCATTAGCAATGGGAATTTCAAATTCCAAACTGGAGCAGCTCGGTAAATGCTATCTTGCATATTTTAAAACCAGCCAGTTTATCCTGAAAAGTGTCTAGTGGTCAATATTTCCCAGTTACTTTCTTTCTTCCAACTTTCCCCCTCCCTTTATGGGAGGGGGTGGTCCTAAATCTAAGCTTTCCTGAGCTTAGACAGAACCCCTCCTCGACGTCGTTACAAAAGGCGGGGTGAACGCCCTCTTGCCCAGCGGAACGATGACACCGAGTCCTAAGGGGCGGGACTTCGCTTTGATTTCCTTTTTCAATTATAGAATTGGCTGCATGCAAGATTTCCCTTTGTTTTTGCGGGGTTGATCAGGGCCACTATTTTTTTGGCTGCGCTTCTCGTTAACTCTACTTCTCAGGCCCCTTGCGAATTGTGGTCTTTCGGTTCTCAATGCCGATGAAGGCCGACGGATCCCCAAGTTTTCCCCGCAACGACGACGGGATCTCCAGATTGTGCAATCTTTTGGCGTCGGAGCATGGGCTTCTATTAGAACTTAGCTTCAAAAGACCGTCGTATCGGTGAAGACGGAAGGATAAATTAAATGAAAAAGATAAAACAAACTTGAGCAGGAAAGTGGGAGGAATGTTGAGAAATATGACCAGGGGTTAGCAAAATAAAAGAGTTCATGGCTCTGATATTCAATATCTACTACGGAGTAGGCGTTTCTTCTTTTGAGCCAGCGAGGTTGGGATATAGCTGCAGGTCAGTAATTTCAATAGTATAGTAATAGTACTTTAGCTTCTCGGTAAGTATATAAAAGGTAAAAAAAGAGGATGGGAAGTTTTAAAGACTATATCAAGCTTCAGGGCTCATAAACACGGTTAGAAGGTAATAGCTATGTTTTAAGACAATCAGTAGGAATATGCATCTGCTAAGGGACGCATTTGGGAGGAATTGGACAGCAGGGGCGTATCGTGACCAAGGGATTATCGAAGGACAAATATAAAAAAAAACCAGGCATAAAATACGTGCATTATGCAGACCATGCTCCTGATTACACCTTACCTTGATGACGAAGTTTCATGCGTTGTTCGTGTAAACTTCTGTAATTAGTAAATAACCGCGTCTTATGGTGCTGGTTGAGAAGCAAGTGAGATGGACGCTGACTGTGTCGAGCTGGTAGAGATCATCTCAAGCAGACGGAGCAGGAGCAACATGCACCCGATTAGGGTGGCTTACCGCGGGACGACCTGCATCCTGAACGCAAAAATCCCATCCGAGATGACTGGAGATGACTTGCACAAGTACAATTTCCTCCAAGGCTCCCGGATACGAGATTACTCATCCTGGGACAGGAATGCTCTCTGAGATTAATCAACGCCTCCGGACGTGAAATTCGATTCCCAGAATCTCGAATGCCAAGATTTCTCCGCGCGTCCCCGGCGGCCCAGCTCAACTGGGCGCAAAAGCCACCTTGGCTAAAGCTTGTAACCACGCCGGCGAACCTGGGGAATAGGATCGCCAGCTGCTAAATGCGTGCATGATACTGTCTGGTCAAGCTTGGTCAAGCTGGGCCAATCGCCATGGTGATATGGAGGGATAACGAAGCATCATTCGGGCTGTTTTTCAATGGTGATTCTGGGAGAGGCTGTCCATTTGGCCTGGTCATTCTCGGCCCGAAGCTGCATCTTGGCGGATTCATAAGAGACGTAGGCGACCTGACCAAGCACGACACAGAGAGAGAGAGTGAAGCAGTGAGGCCCGATTAAAGTTGCCCGTCATTGCAGGACCGTCTGGGGCTGATATGTCACTTTGGCTGCGGTGATTGGCCGTGCTGCAGCAGCGCAACAAATACCACATCCGGAGTTTCCTTGTCTCCAACCATCTGGACGACGGACAGCACAGCACGTACAGGTGGGAGGACGAGCACAACATGGCGGTTTTCCCAGCAGCCAACAGCGCCGAGACCGCGCAGACCACGCGCGGCGAGCTTACCAGTGCTTGCCTAGAGATAAGCGTCCGGGGATGCGCAGTCGTGGGGTCGGATCCGGGGTAGTCATTGGCACTGAGGCTAATGACCTGCCAGCATTGGGGAGCCCCCTACCACCGCCCATTATTCCCGCCGCTCCACCCGCGCTGTGAGCAGAACCTCCCCTCAGATTTGGTATTGCACGTCTGACCATCCAACAGATGCCAGCTGTGTAAGACTTCCTTCCAGCTCTCAGCCTCACCTGCTATAAATTCTTTTGGGAGAATGCAGTATCACGGAGGCATTTTGTGGGTGTGGGAGCGTGTATGTGGATGCGCTACCATGGCGGCATCAACATGCTGGCGGCAGAATCGAGACAAGAAATTTTGAAGCTTTTGATTGACCTCGGCCCCCTAGCTGGAAATTTACCAAAACGGCAGGTACGGATCTGCTCCCCTTATTATAGGGCCACACACCGACTTATCACCGGCACCCTTGAGCGTCCTGGACGCATCCAAGCTGCTTCAGGGTGACGCTGGATGACCTCCAGCGGTCCAACTTCCAACCAGAGATCTGCGTGCCAGGAATATTGGCATCCTAATCCCAGGGATTCTCCGCATATGGACCAGCTGGACCAGCTGGACACCCAGTGCAGCTATTTTGAGCCTGCAATCAGCCGGGATCATCACACATGGGCATGGACAAGGATGTCGATGTTGGACTGCTGCTAGCTCCGTACGTACAGTATGAAAAGGAAGGCATCCCCAGCAGAATTGTGCTTTTCTACCTCAAGGGTCTTTTCTTTTCGCCCTTGGTCTCACCGTCGAAGTTCCTTCATGCTCTGATCCTCTGTTGAGCATATCTATTTTGCCTTTTCTTTGTCTGTCTGAGCATCGACCTCTTTATATATAGCTATATATCTCTATCTATATTCATAAATTCGTAGCAAGAGAAAGGACATCCCAGTCACCATGGATGCTTTCACGCCGGCGCAGACCACGGAGCTCATCTCCCGTATCGGTGCGAAGAAGTGCAAGATGAGGCTCGACAAGATGTTCGTCAACTCCTTCATGGGAGGCATGATGATTTCTGTCGGCGGTGCCTTGGCCCTGTCAACCAATACCGCTCCTTGGTTCCAGGAAAACGCTCCCGGTCTCATTCGCACCATTGGCGCCATGGTCTTCCCGGTCGGTTTGATCATGACGGTGCTCACGGGTGCTGATCTGTTCACGAGTTACTGCATGTACTCCGTCGTCGCTGTCTTGCACCGCCGCGCCACCATATTTGACCTGTTCAAGACTTGGTTTGTCAGTTTCTTTGCCAATCTGGCTGGAGCCTTGTTCTTCATGTCTATTCTCAGTGGATGTAAAACTCCCCCTGAAAGCCTTGATCAGAGAAGAAATGTGATCTTTAACTATTCCGAATAGATCCCGGAACTTTCGAGAGCGCTGCGTACAAGGCTGAAGCCATCTCTTTTGCCAACACAAAGGCCGTCACACCTGAGTGGCATCAGATCTTCCTGAAGGGTATCATCTGTAAGTCAAACCTCACCCTCAATCCTCCCTCTCACAATCTCTCAGCTGCTGCTTTGGCATGGTCAGCAGAGAACACTAACAGCAGAATCACTAGGCAACTGGCTGGTCTGTCTGGCTGTCTTCCTCGCAGTATCCTCCCGAGATAATATTTCGAAAATCCTTGGTGTCTGGTTCCCGGTCATGTGCTTCGTTGGTCTTGGTACCGACCACGTTATCGCAAACATGTACTTCATCCCTCTTGGGATCTTCCTTGGAGCTCCACCGCCTCTCACGGTCAGGTACTATATCTGGAAATCAATGATTCCTTCTGGCCTGGGCAACATTGTTGGCGGTGGTCTCTTTACTGGAGTCCTGTACTGGTATCTCTTCTTACACAACGAGGACGTCCCAATCCACTTCGATAATATCCCCAGTGAGGCCGCTGGTTTCAGCTCGGCACCTGCTGGTACCGGCCCAACGTATACCATGACAGAGGGAAAGGTCGTACAAGGTACCCAAGTTCTTCCTGACTCGGGGAACCAAGCCCAGAGTGGAATTGCCAGAGACTACCATGTTTCTCATTTTAAGAAGGATAACTCGGCAAGCGACAGCTCGGTCTAAGCTGAGGCGGGCGAAGGGGAAATGGAGCAATGGAGTTAGGATATTGAGACACTAGCAGATCAATGCAGGGCATGAAAAGGATTTTGGTAATAAGATATTTATTAGTACCTTTGTCTTAGGTTAATGAAACTTGAAGTAGGATCCAAGCTCCAAACATTTTACTTAATTATCTCATGCCACTTGGATGAGTGGGATTAGTAAGCTCCAGCTCTCTTGCTATAACTTGGTCGTGGAGCAAGTTCTGGTGCTTTCATCGCTGTTGCTGCCACTGTGCCGGCCTCCAGCGTGAAGTTGGTCAAATGCGCTCCCGTTGATTGTTGAGCCCAGATCTCCACCGCGAGCCAGTTTGTGCCATAGTAATCAAGAATACCTGCGGGGACCGAGGTTAGCAATAGCTCCACATCTACTCTCATATTATCTAGCACGGGTATGCACTCACCTTGAGGGACTGGGAAGCTCGACTGAGGTCCTATTTTTCCGAGTCAGTACTTGCCGTGTATATCGATTACAATATACTTACCGATGTTATTAACATATTTTCCGAATTGATATCCATTGACCCATAACTGAGCCCGGTAATCTGCCGTAGCGCCATTTATGGTGGTATTCCCGAAGTTAAAGGTGAGCGGGATGTCATAATCACGAGGCAGGCCTAGTTTAAAGGATGCCTGATAGAACCCCACTCCTGCCGACTTGATCCCATCAAAGGGAGATCCGGCAGGCCAGTGAAGATTCGGTGGATATGGCTGTGTGAATCCTTGACGTTCGGCATATAGACCACCTTCGTTCAGTGGTCCTCGTACCTTATCGACGAAATCCTCGCCTCCGAGGTTGCCGGTAAGCTTCCAGGTTACGTCTGACTGAGATCTACCGGAGAGAGAATAGTTGAGAATGCCACGCGGGTCCTTCATTTCATCAGAGCCTGCCTCGCCATTCTCATCCAGACCATTGTTATCTACGATGAGAGTAAGCACGTAGGATGAGCCTGCCTTGAGATTTGGGAGAGTGTAGGTGTCGTTATGATTAGAAGAGGCGTCAATACCAGGCCATGACCCAAGGTATGTACCGTTAAGCCAGACGCTGGATCCATAAGCTGAGCCGCCTTGAGTCCAGACTGAAAATGACGATTCTTTGCCTGTGGCTACGAAATGACCTCTGTAAATCAGCACACCAGTGTTATAGCCATAGTCAGAGCTATATAATGACGTTGGGGTCAGAAGAGCCTTGGGGTTGTTTGAGGTAGTATGATCAGCAACCGTCCACTGGGAATCATCATACGATGATTGAATTTCTGGCAGATCATCGACATACTTCCAGTCGAGTGTCGAGAGGTCTGGCAAGGTAAACTTGGGCGGAGTGTACTCCAAAGTGGATGTCCATTCACCCGTTGTGCTGTCTACAGTGAATTGCAGCTTATTACCGTTGAAGTGAAGGTCTTTGGTATTTGCAGGGGCTCCAATGACTTTAATTGGAACAGTCGCGTTTAGATCCCCAGTAACATGTAATGCGGTACCTTCAATGAACACTGAACGCACAAGGTAACCTGCTTGGACAATGACGGATGTCGTGTTTCCTATGTTGGCAGAACTGCGCACGTTAGCGGCTGATCCGTCGGGATTCAAACTCTACTTACTAGCTGGCCCATTCATCAGTACGAGCAAAATCTGGCACCCAGTAGTTGTATGCTGAATTACGATCCAAAATATAAACAAAGAGATCCCCAACTTGGACAACCCGACGAGTGGAGGATGTCTGCCAGTTTAAGACTGCCGCTCCATTCTTGTTGGAGGTGGTGACACCATCACCCTCAATTGTCTTTGCGGAGCTGCTAGTAACGACGGCCAGTTCGTGCTGTTCTCCAGGACCGCCGTAGACAATCAAGACGGTTTTGTCGCCGAACTTCTTCCACGTGAAGATCTCTGCGGTTGAGTAAAGGAGATCAGTACCGCCGAGGTCATAGTCAGTGACATGCCACTTTGAGTCTCTACCACTCAGTGTCAAGGTTCCACCTAGCTGAGGGATACTAATAAGTCCTTTTGTTGTGTTCAAAGTTAAAGTGTAGGACGTTGATGTTGTTTGTTGATAGTCAGTGTGTCTAACGATATAGAAGTTTGTATCGGAACCATTGCCCCAAACAGGAGTGGTGGTGATATCAGGAGTGCTAGCATAAGTTCCGTTAACTCTAGAGCCTACGGAGGCAGTAAGGAAGGCTGGCGACACTTTCAAGAATTGCGCCTCTATTTTGAGTTCACTATATTTTTCACGGTATAATTCTCGATTTTCGGTGATGCTGGATCCGTAGTCGTAACTTGTATAGCCCCCAGGATGTCCAAGGTTACCCCAGTTGGTACCTCCGTCTGGTTAAGCCAAGGTCAGCATTCGTAGAGCCTCATACTGTAGAGCCATAACTTACAGATCATGTAGATATTCAAGAGAGCAACACCTGAAGCAAAGTCGTTCTTATAGAAGACACGCTCAAATTCCATATTGGTTAGGATAGAACATTTGTCAAAGCCCTGAAATTGTTAATCAGTCTCCTGTGTAGAACTCCGTGCATGAGATAAGTTAGCACTTACAAGTCCACCCCATGGATCAAAAGACCCTCCTTGGAATTCATCAAGCGAGTAAAATGTGGAAGGGCTCTCTGCCTCATGCGTAGCATGGAACGTGGTCGGGAGGGAGCCAGGATTCCATGTGTATGGGTTTGCACAGTCGAATCCTTGTGGATATGAATCATGGCCATCTAGAAGCAGTTAGCCGGGAATCTCTGAAGATAGCAGAAATTTTCAGTCATACATATATCTACATCTCCTTCTGTGGTGCCATCGACTACATATCCTGGAGCAAAGTAACCGTGGGGAGCTATTGACGCTGTGAGACNCGGTGATTCCTTAATGATTGTCGTAATATTGGACTTACCCGCATCATTACTGATAAAGGGCACAACTATTCCTGCATCCCTCAGCTGCTTTTTCACATATGCAAAATACACCGGATCCGGGAAGCCTCCCGTGACGTTCGGAACTGCCTGCGAATACTCGTTCTCCGGCTGAACGAGAATGACTGGACCGCCATTCGTGATTTGTGCTTTTGCAATAGAGGCACCAATGTTGGCAACATAATTATCTGTTGCAGCCAAATAATCTGGAGCTCTGGTTCTGAGCTGGCCCTTGATGCGCTGGAGCCACCCCGGGAATCCACCGCCACTTGATTCAGCGTTGATGTACTAACATAATCAATAAATGAACGGGATGCTTGGAGGAGTGACTGCACATACGGGCCCTGGACGAGCAATGAGGTAAATGCCGGCCGCTTGAGCTGCGTTATAGAATGGCTCGAAATCAAAAATCCCGGTTGCGTTGTATTCACCATGTTTTCCTTCCATCAATGCCCAGTGTACATAGAAAGAAACAGCATTGAAACCGAGTGCTTTTACTTTTTGAAATACGTCGAACCACAGATCTGGAACTGGCAGCCGGTAAGGGTGGAATTCGCCGCTAAAGACAAATATCCGCTCCCCGCGCACCAGCAATGAATGCTCGTCATAGGTAACCTGTTCTGCGTTCAGCTTGGCTTATACGGCAGAGCTGCAAAGCGGATAATGATAAGCAGCCAGCTAGCAAACACATACGATATCCTGCAGCCCATCGCTTTCTCGCTCAATTACCATCCGCTGACCCCCGATTGCAAGAGCTGCAGCCTGCGCAAGGAGCGCTGAAAGTGGGAGAAAGGAAAGAAACTTCATACTAGAAGGATCTTCAAGAAGACACTGGGACAATGGGATGGTTGGAGAGCGTAGACCTCCAGGGGAGCTCTCTTATATACGTCCCCTCGAAGCCCCTCCATACGCAGGTACATGGAACGGAAGAGCCAATGGCGCGGCCATTGAGCTCCAGCAAGACGAAGATCAGACAACAATAAAGGTTTGCATGCGGAGAGATCTTCCACCAGGGAAAAAAATGCATTGACGTACAGAGACTCTTGCCTTGAAAGGCAGCTGGTGCTTTTCCAGGCACAGGAAACCGGAAATTGACGTGGTCCTGGACGCGGAGGGTGCGGGGCAGACGAAGGTACCAAGCCACAATTTGGTGGCAGCGCCCTCCCGAGCTTCCCCAGACGCCGCGCGGGAAAAGGCCCCGAGGCTTCGTCCGGGCAAAAGCTTGTTAACCTGCGGACGGCCCACGCTGCTCACGCTTCCGTCATCAGGCCGCACGTTGGGAACAGAGCATCTCGGGCCTTCTTCAACGAGGGGAAATGGGCAATTGAGGGGCCTTACGGATTTGCGCGCCTATCAAATCGCTGCTGGAGATGCTGGAGCCTGGGCTTTCTCGGCGGCTGTTGCTCCGAGCCTATTTCTTGCAGCTCTTATGTAGCGAACTATTGCAGTTCATGGTTAAAGACCTCGCAGATCCAGCTGTGTGCATTCCGCCAGAATTATGAGTGGTTGTTGTGCTGAAATTGCCTCATTGATGCAGATTCCGCCATTGAGGCTATAGCAATGGGCACAATAGGTCGGCTTCAATGGTCCGACTCAGCGAAATATGGGCCCCATCCAGCTTTGAAGCATCACTCACAGCGGATAAACTCTCAGTTTGCGCCTCGCTTGGGAGACCACTTAAACAGCAACTACGGCAGGCACGGGGCTAATTGTGTAACCTGGAGGGGATCTGTCGTCTCTTAAGCAAGGTGCAACTATTTTCATCTGTCATTTGACGGATCTCAAGAAGCCTCTTAAGTTGGATTGTGGATTCATTGCCCAGGAGTTAGCCAGTTCAGTTGGTAAATATTCCTAGTATTTGGCGAATTTCACAGAATGATACTCCGTAAGGTACCCGAACTCCGAACTGGAAGGGAAAGAGTGCAGCGGACCACATCGTTGAAATTCCTAAGACCCGTGGAAGCGTGTTCAAAGCTCTATTTAGAAACCAATTTACCAATGGCTGGCATTCGAACACTATATATTAGGTTCGTCGAACAGTATGGTGAGATGTAGAACTACATACCATGACTTGGTTGATTTCGAGAATAGTCACGTGATATTAAAGCACCCCCTGTCGCTAAACCCAAAATATCCCAACTCGAAGCCTTTTGCGAGTTGAAGTCTGGTCAGACAAAGCATTACCGGCTATCAGCGACCAAGATGGCCGTCTCAATGCTGCGCTCTCTTTTGATGCCATCTCTGCGGACGCAGTTCCCTAGGGCTGTATCCAATGTGCGCGTACTCCCCCAGTTCCGTCAAAATTTCTCAACGACTCCATCGCCCTTTGCAACTTACAACCAGGTCGTGAAGGTCTGTTCCCGATTCACAGATCCTGAGATTCCTCTGGGTATATGGGACTAAGACACTAATTGGCTTGTGACAGGGTTGCCGAAGAGCTCAGAGGGCGCGAAAGGCCGTCTCTCCCGCGCTCCACGATGTCAAGGCTCCGGCCTTGAAGGGTGTGTGTGTCAAAGTCGGCATAACGAAACCTAAGAAACCCAACTCTGCGGAACGAAAGACAGCAAGAGTCAGATTATCGACTGGAAGAGTTGTGACCGCATATATTCCTGGCGAAGGACATAACGTGCAGCAACATAGTGTAGTACTGGTTAGGGGAGGAAGGAGTCAAGATTGTCCTGGTGTGAGATACCATTTGGTCAGAGGCGCTATGGATTTGGTGAGTCTGATGTGATTGCTTTACGGTTGTGCATAAATTTGCATTGAGATGATCTTTTTAATCCTCTCGCTCTGGCTAACATGTGTCGCTTTTAGGGTGGTGTTGGAAACAGAGCGACGAGCCGATCGAAGTATGGAACGAAGAAGCCAAAGAAAGCAGCGGCTTAATAAAAATTTACTGTGTATAACCTATCAAATGAGATAGATCTGCTCTACAAGGCAGGTCGGGATTGAATTGGATATAGCATCTGAAATCAGATCTGGGAGTTTGCGAGCTTGTGGTTTACATACATGAACTGTATCATACATAGTTAAGAACTGTACATTACAAGGAATTAGAGGTTTATCACGTATGGAGATGCAGCCTTTGGATTTACATAAGGTACTCATCAATGGTCCAACGCATTTTATTAATTTCCTCGCACGATTTCCATACTGATGTACAAGACCACATTTTGTGGTAGCGTCACATAATCCAAAATCCTATTTTTAATACATTTGCAGCCTTGATGGAAAATGCTTGATTAAACACGCAAACGCCATCCTTTCATCATAAATATACGATCCCTGAGTCGTACAAGATGATTGCTAAAAGAACCCCCCTAATCCTGTTGCAATTCATAGCCTTCTGGCTTCTCCATGCCGTTGATATCAAAAAATCGAGATGTGCCTACACGGAAATGTTAGTATAGAGCCATAATGAGCATAAATAGCATCTAAGGAGGGACCATACATGAATATCCTTTCCAGTCAAAGTTATCCTTGGGGTTGCAGTGGCACTTCAAGTCCAGTCTAGTCTGCTCGCCGGTAGGGCAGTGAGTGAAAGGCACATGATAATATGCAATGTCGTTAAAGAAGTGGATCTCTTCCTTTTTCAGGAACAGAGCAGCCGCAATAGAATGTACTGGAGCATCACCCCAACGCTCGTAGAAGAATCCGCCGTCTTGATCCAAGGAGTTGAAGTAGTCCGTGTAAGCCTTCCCTCGTAACCAGTCGAGATTACCAATTTCGAAATTAGACCACTGTTCACCATTATCAGTATGCATAGACACATCAGGCAACAAGGACGACTTACGAAGTGGCATTTGTTATATGTTAGGCCATTATCGTCAGACAGGAACTCCAGCGAATTGCCGGCGACAAGATGTTCAGGATGCGCCTCCATGAACTTCCTGGTGCTTTGCCACAGCGTTGGAATGGTCTCTTCGTACTCATACAGACTGAGGACGAAGCTATACTTCTTCTTGTTGTCGGCCATGAACTTGAATGGGTCGTAATCGATATCACAGAAAAGCTCAATGCTTGGTTCAACTCGCCAGTAGTATTCGTAGTTCTTCAGCAACTCATGCTGGAAGAAGAATCCAGACTCAAATCGACACATGTGACGATAACTAATGGAATCTCCATAGATAATCTTCTTTCTACCCATCTCCTCTCGGACCTTGGCGGCGCGATCTTGGTCGATATGGTCAGGGAAAGACCAATGTTCCTTGGGGATCTCCCCATAAAGTGTTTTTCCAGATACAAGCGCAGAGGTGACCTTCTTGAAGGTAGCATCGAAAGGTTTGTCATTCAGGAAGACCCAGTCGTAGTGGTATTTACGGTTGAATCGATCTTCGACCTGGCGAATCGATCGAGCGATTTCCCAAACATCCGAGTTACGTGCCAGTGTAATGAAGGTTGCATTTGCCCTGTCCCCAGCTGCTACAGCCGGTGGAAGGGAAGGAGGGGGATTTGGTGTTACGGCATTGCCTTGGTCAACCACTGGTGCGGAGTCGGATGGTGACTCTGACTTCAACTCAGGGACCGGCTTGGTATCTTCCGTCGAAGCGGGTGTCTTGGGTCCAAAGCCTCCATTGAGGAGACTGGAGGCACTTGGCAACTGTTGCGATGAAGTTGAGGAGATAACATAGATCACCGTGAGCCCCTAAGGTGGCGATAAGCATACAATCACCGACTAGTTTGCCAAGCGTCAGATCCAGAAGAATAACTCACAAAGATTGCAATGAGAATGTATCTCAAATATCTGGTGGATCCGGAAGCCATGATAAGGAAGGTAAGGGGTTTGTCGTCAGATTAAATAAAATAAATCAATTGTGGTCATGCGATAGAAAGGGGCTCCACAATCGCACGCGTGCCAGAAAAGAATCAAGAGAGCGTGATGAAGATGTACTTCGCAGAACTATGTGGATCGATATCAGCGAGGAATCCCTTCTGATGTGCGCGTACACCGGCGCAGTAAGGAGACGAAGCTGAAAAGAAGGGAGGAGCGCTCAGGGAACAAAAAAGTAGAATTGCATACGTACACAGTTACGATTTGTCCCAGCGCGCCCGTTGTCTACCACCAGCAGGGCAAAGATCCGGGCTGGCTGCGCATGGATCAGGGGCGTGCACAGCGTTGCGCTTGCCCCGACTCAGCCAGGCGTGCGCTCTAGTCCTAGTGTGGTTAGACGGGTAGTCTCACGTCGCTCCCCCACCAAAACGCACCACACGTCAACTCGCTAAATCTTGACCATCACAATTGAATCGAGGCCTTCTGCCAAAGAAGCTCTTTGCGGAGCTTGATTCGGCGCAAACCCTCGAACGTTAGACAGTCTCTTCTTCCGTATAGATTACATCGGTTGTAGGTATGTTTACTGGTTGAGCTGACTCGTGCTCAATTGTGCTGCTCCCGCTCCTTCTGCCAGTTGCTCGAGTCTGTGCTTCGAAGGTGATCTGGTCTGTGATGGTCTGACCTGGTTACAGAATTGGTGAATAGTGCTGCAACTACCTCGCTCTCTGGTTTTTGAATGGCTATTACGCTAGCTTCACTTCTCTCGGACTCCATTTCTGCGAGCGCGTCTCAATAATGTCTTTTTTCGGTTTTGATACCTCCCTACCGCGGGATCGGGGTCACAACCCTTCCGCGCCTGGATTTTCTCAAGCCGTGGATCCATTTGCTGGGTTTTCGCGTCCTAATGACGATGGAGATGACGAAGCGTATGTTTATGGACGGATAATTCTGGCCACGTATCAATGCTTACGCTGATGGTATACCAGACTTGATTTTGAAGATACGTATGACGGCTTAGGTGACCAGTTGGACGAGACGGATGATATCTACAATGACGATACCTTTGGTGATTCAGGTGCAGCAAATGAAGCTCCGAAACCCGTTGGGAAGGACTTTGATTTCTTCGGTCAAACAGCCAAGGTAGCAGATGCAATCACGGAGGAACAATTTCGCTACAGTCGACAACAGCCATTATCCAAGGTCACGCCTGCCCCTTCGCATTCCTTCCAATCATACACGAAACCAGCAAGAACGGGATATGAGCGCTACAAGGAAGAACCTGAACAGCTTCCAGAGTTGCAGGCAGATGCAAGCTTATGGGGCGTCACGCCAAAGCGGCAAACGCCAGTTACGGAACCCTCAAAGGCTTCATCTGCTGCTCCTGGCGGGAGAAAGATGATGAGTCTGGAGGAAGTTGAAGCTGCTATGCGAACGCAAGCCAAGAAGCCTGCGCAGCCGCCTGCCCTGTCGCAACAGCAATACCAGACACCTTCTCAACCTCAGATGGACGCATACGCATCGCAATCGATGTCGCAGTATCAGAGCCTCCCGCAACAGTCGAATGCGGCTTCCAGTATCTCTTTCCAAGAAATCCATCAGATTCCAGTTTCCCAACCGCAACAGCCAATCCAAGTTTTGCAAAGGCCTGAGCAGTTTCAACAACCAGCTGCGCCGAGCAGAGCAGCTCAGCCTACGCAGATCCTCCAAAATCCTAATCGATATCCTCATGAGCAGCATCGCCATACCCCCTCCCATCCAGGTCATCAGACACGCCTCTCAGGGTCACGTCATATTATCACGCATCCACAGCAGCTAGCACATCTGTCCGAAGAAGAGAAGGCAGCTTTTCTGGCGGAAGATGCTAAGCGGGCAAAACGAAACCACAAAATATTTCTACTTTCTAAGGACAATGGTCTCATGACTCCGCAAGACAAGAATTTCATCACCCGTATCCAACTGCAACAGCTCGTTACCGCCACCGGTAACCCTAATGACGTGGGGACTGACTCTGCGTTGTCGGAAGATTTCTACTATCAAGTCCACAACCAGATTCGTGGAGGACCTCGTCAACACCCAAATCAACCGTTGAGTAATTTCGCTCAGACCTATCTACTCCAGACGGGTGGTCGACACGGCAATATGCGGCGTCAAGCTCGCGGTGGGGATAACCATGTCCAACGAATGGAGCAACAAGTTCAGCGTGCTGTAGAGGCTGCTAAGAACAAACCCAAAAACAAGCAGCTTGTGATTGAGGGTAGTCTCGGAAAAATATCCTTCAGCAATGCGAAGACACCAAAGCCTCTTCTTAACATTAAGAGACCCGAAGGAGGTGCTGAAGCTCACCGCACGTCAGGTGCTACCCGTCACCCTGTCAGTGGGAACGACAGAAAGTCGGTACTCCGCGATATCGAAAATGTCTATAGCACATTGATGGAAATGGAAGATCATGATCGTCACATACCCCCTCCTTTACATGATGATATCGATCCCGAGCTCGTTGGTAGGCACATGGACTGGCGTGAAAAGGCCCAAATGCTGAATCAGAAACTGTGGCATCAGCTCAAAGTCCACGAGCCTATTGGTGCTACGGCCACTCACCCTTTCATTGCCTTCCTCTCTTTCAGCAAGGGCAAGAAAGCTATCCCACGTGTCTTCCGACATATTACACACGAACAACGTACCACGATCTTGACTATGATCGTAGTCCATCTCGATCAACTCGATGTAGTTCGCCAGGCACAACTAGTTTCTGGAGAGACACAACCAAATGCTCAAATCCGGGAGAATGTGGAACTCTTCTCTTTAGCAGTCATGCCAAGTCTCTTTGCATACTTGAGCGAGGCTGAATTGGACATAGTCACTGGAGTCTTGGGTTTGATTCTCGGGATCAACGTTGATCTGATTGCTCGAACAAGAATTGGTGTCAGCATGCTGACCATGATCTTGAGTCGTGCAGAGCTTATCAAGCAAGCTGGAAATGTTAATGAGCAAGAATGGGAACAATGGTAAGGATCCGTCCTTTGTTGTTTGATTGTACTCGACTGATAATGATACAGGGTCGCCGCTTATAACGGTCTATTCGATGCTGTAGAGCCCACTCTTCCTACAATATTCCCTGGCACAGTAAACACCGGGGAAGACGTGTACGTGTGGCAATTTCTTGCTGCAATTGGCATTGGAGCCAGTCCCGAGCAACAGCAAAGACTGGTTATGGCGGTCAAGGACCGGGTGATGGAGACGGTTACTCTTGCGAAGACGCTTCCAGCGGCTATGGCCAGCGAGCGATTAGCCAACGTCAACTTGTTTATGCGCTCGATTGGATTGGATGTCGAATTACTTGCTTGATACGTTATCTTGGTCTGTTGACCAGGCTCTCAAAACTTAAATGCCGATTCTTGAGTAGGCATGATGATTGATCTTCAAGAATAGTATAGGTAACTAGCATGCAGCTGCGTTGTAGTCGGTCTTTTGCCGTCAAGCTTGCGGGCCATTTGCATGGCCAGACAAAATTATAAATCAGAATTATTATTTACTCTAGTGTAATGACAATAAAAAGATATCTCTTCGGATCGTGCATCATGCTTGGATAGAAGAATATGCCGACTTCATTTTGCTGACATGCCTCGTTGCTAGCATCAACAATGTGCCCAAAAAAAGGAATTGGAAACCAAGGTACTGCTCAGGGCTGCTATGAGACGAGAGCAGAGTACGAAGAAGCATGAAAAACTCAATCATCGCAATATTAGGATATTCATACAGTGATTGGATTGAATCCGTCTAAGGAAATTGACAATCACTACATGCAAGTAATATAGAGAATCATGCAATCGCGCAGAAGATGCCCCCAGAGTCCTGGTGTCTAGCTAGCCACTGGAACCGGATCCCAAGAGGCGAAGGCAAGATTCGCAACAGTGGTGAGGTAGTGAGTGAGGCATTTTTGGCCTCATGAGTCTTGGGTAGGATTTCTTCGGGTCGACTTGTAACAGAATATCCTAATGTGGCTTGACGAGCTATGATTTTAAGTCTCGGCTGAAGCCTTTCACGATCCTGAGACAGACGATGTACCATCGCTTCTTCATACAACGCTCCCCTTTACCGAGAGGTACGAAGGTACTTGGGCCTTCCGCCATTGGCCCACTCAACTACCTGCCTCACATTCGCGCCATGATCTTCTTCTCTAACAGATCTGACACCATCCAGCTCCCTCAACCATCCGATGTTAGCACTTGGCAGGTCTTGCGTACCAGCCTGGCCTTTCATGAATGGCAAGTTTGTGGGGTTCCAGTATGGTTGCAGGGCCTAGGGAGCAAAGCGGTTGCTGGAACGTCTAGACGAACCCAAGAATTGTCTCGTCCGTAGTGCCATCCCTAAGGTAACCGCCTGTCCATCGTGTTTGAGCTTCCGTGAATGGTGATTTCAGACGACCTAAGACGTCATGGGCGAGACACTTCGGAATTCATGGCTTGCTTCTCTACTCGACCCAGACACTGGAAAAGCAATCGCACAGAAGGCCTGGACCTGGGAACATGCCTATAAAAGAGAACCATATCTCCTTGGATACCACCGTCTTTTAGCTTTCTCTTCATCGTGCTTTTGGTATTTTTTTCAAAAGTCTCTCGATTTCGTTCTTTTGACTCCCAGTTCTGTGAACTGTTTCTCTTCTCTTCACTCTTTATTGCAATCATAGCAACCTTTTACATAAAACAAGGCCGGTCCTTCTTTATCTTGTAACGAAATCTGTTATCCACCCCTTAGAGTCAGTCTTTACTACCTAGACAACATGAAGTACGAATTTTATGCCATTTTGCTCTCCTTGGGCCTCGTTACTGCCGCTCCTCTGCCTGCTCCTAAGAACGTCATTCATCTTCCTCAACTCCGCACTCGCGAAGTACCTCAAGAGCACTCTCACAATACATTTCTTGATGGTGTACGCGTGAACCTAAATCTCAACAACCCGGATAACATTGAAGACCCTGTCTTCGGCCTCCTTGGAGATGCAGCGGCTGCAGCAGGCCAAGGATCCATTACTGATACGGATTGTCTGCAGCAAGCAACAGCTGATCAGGCTTTCACCAATGCCAAAGCCGCAGGAAATATCACTGGTATGCACGATGCCTTGATCTATAGGGCACTTGAGAGAAATACTGGGAAAGTAGGCCTTGCTAGTGTTGCTTGCACATCAATCCAGGCTGTGAACCCGGAAATTGCAGCTATCTCCCAACACCAGGATCCAGCTTCACCTAATGCTGCTGCTATCAACAAGGCTATCGTTCTAGAACTGGCCAAGCAACTTGCATCTATTGGTGCCGATCCCCAAGATGCACTTCTTTCAGGAACGTTTGCGCCAGGCAACGTAAGTTCATACTCTCCTCGTATCCTCCGAGATTCAACACTGACGTCTGTAGCTTGATGATTCTACCGGAAAAGGCAATGGCTGCGATGTCGCCGATGACGAACCAGGATGTATCTTTACCCAAAATCTGCTTGTTGACGATGCCACTGCCGACGAAATTAGCTCAGCAGTGGCTGGTATTACAGCGGGTACCGCAGTTGCTACCAGTGCTGCCGTTTCCGGTGCTGCTGCTTCGACTGCTAGTGCTGCTCCAGCTGTTGCCGCTACCTCAGCTGCTGCTGCGGCTGTTGCATCTTCTGCTCCAGCAGCAGCGGTTTCTACTGCAGTATCCTCTGCCTCTACTGCTACGTCTGCTTCCGGGGCTTTAGACTTTGGTTCTTGCTCAGATCCTGCAATTGAATTTGCTAATGGCTTAGATGGTCGAAACGAACCTGCTTTCATTGCCGTTAATCAGCAAGACTTCTCCCATGGCTCAGCATTGAATATTGGTGTCATAGCATCTTTCATTTGCGGAGAGCTCTCCTCCAAATGCAAAGCTAATGCTGCAGCCCTCACGGCATGTTCAGATGGAGAAACTGCTGCTGGTATGTCCCATTCTCACAATTAAACATTTTAGTTAACCTAACATCATTTGAAGCTTCACAGACTGGTCAAGCTGCTGCGGATGCATTCAATGCTGCTCTTGGTGTGTCTGCAACATCATCTGGTGCCGTTGCTACCCAAGCTACAGCTAGCACTGCTGCTGCTGCTGCTACCGCCACCGCCGCTGCCACCGCTTCCACCTCCGCTGCCGCTGCTGCAACTGCTGCGGCAACTGATGCTACCTCGTCAACTGCTGCAACATCTGGCACCAATGTCCAAACATTCACTGGCACGCTTGGTGGTGCGGCTCCTCCGGTTATTGAGACTTCTGGCGACCGTCCTTTCGCCGTCAACGGCGCCACCTTTGTTAACAAGGCCGCTGCAATTCAGCGATCTTGCGCCGTCCAGAACAACGCATGTGCAGATGCTGTCAACTCTGGTCAGTTAGCAGGCAAGAGTGTTTCAGACTGTAACGCTCAGGAGGACCAGTGCAATGCTGCCGCTTAAATTAATGCCCTTTAGTTCTGGATCTTCCAGGGCTTAAACTAGCTAGAAATGATGTTATGAGAATCATGACTTAGTAGCCTTCTGTGCCTACCATCTAAGAGTGTGATAGATTAATGATTAACGATGTGTTCTGTAAATTTATTTCAGCAGATATGCCGATTCGCTATTACTACCTGAGTGTACAACGGGCGATCCCGTTGGCATGGGGTAAGTCGCTGTAGCCGACACCTCTCGCGTACAGCCCACCCTACTTCTTGTCCCTAGTATCCACACGATAGATATCAGACATACAAGAAAGCGGTCCTTAGTGATACGACAGTTGTAGCCTTTGAAAATCTCAAATTAACTATTTAAATATCACACTCTCCTAGGCTTTCAAACCGTTTTCCTCTCGCAACGAGTTCATGGCATCGAGATAAGAAGGCGTTCTTATCCTGGCAGTGGTTGGCCAGCAGAAGACCAATTACTTGACCGGCCAGAGAAAAAAAGGGATTTTTAGGATTGTGCTACCATGGAGAATACAGAAGATGTCACCACTCCTTTTCTCTCTAACACCAGAGACCATCAGCACTCACAAGATAATGACGAGTTTGTTGGTGTACGCCACAAGCCTCCAACGACCGTTGGCAGGTTCATAATTTATTTCATGCTGCTTCATTTCCTCCTAGGATTCTGCGAAATGATTGTGGTTGCTCCTCTGATAAGTTTATTTGAGCAATCTCTGTGCCGCACGTACTACTCGTTTCCGGGCGGGAAGATAGAGGATGTCCTGTGCAAGATTCCGGAGATACAAGCTCCGTTGGCAACTATCAGGGGCTGGAAATCAACTTTTGACACCTTGGCCGGTAAGATTCAATTTTCAAATTTTTGTCTATTCTTGCATGCCGCTCTTGGACACACAAGCGGCTGACTTGATTGCTAGTCATACTTGTCGGCATTCCTTTTGGTAAGCTTGGGGATAGATATGGGTTGAGGAGGACCCTGGCTATAGCTGCAATTGGCGTCATACTCTCGTTAAGTGTGATATTTATCGTGTGTAAGTTCTCCCTTGTCTTTCCCAGAATTGCCCTGAACCTTCAATCTAGGTGCTTTTCCAGAGGTGCTCCCTCTGAGGATGATATGGCTATCTTCCATTTTTATATTATGTGGGGGAGGTTTGCCATCGGCCGTGTCATTCATGTGGGCTATGGTCTCGGAAGCTATACCACTGGAGTGGAGACACCGTGCCTTTTACTATGTGTTTTCAGCATTTTATGTTGCTGAGCTTTTGGCATCATCTGTTGCATCCACTACAACCGATATCTCGCCCTGGATTCCCTGTTCGTTAGCTATCATATCTCTCGTATTCTGTCTCATCCTCCTGTCGGTGATGCCAGAACCTCGGACGTCGGAGCATTATTTGGAGTCTCACGCGGAACCTCGCAATTTCAGTAATGGTAACGATACGGCTGATTTACCAGTCAAAACATCTCTTGTGAGGAGCTTGAAAGGCGCTCTTTCCAACAGGAACATCATCTTTACGCTTCCCACCTTTCTGGTTGTTACCTTAAGATACACCACCCTTAATATTCTCATCCAGTACGCGTCAATACGATTTGGATTAAAAATATCTGCTGGCGCCTACTTTTACACGCAATCGGCTGTTGTTAACTTGATATTATTTTTGCTTATCATGCCTCAGCTAAATACATATATTCAGAACAGGTTCAAAGTAAACTCGCAAGTGGTAGATCTGGCCTCGGTCAGAATAAGTGTCTGTCTTCTTTGCATAGGATCTTTTCTAGTTGGAATTGCTCCATCAAGTCGTCTCCTATCTCTAGGTGAAAACACAATCCCAGATACCCTACCAGTTATGTATGTTAATCTTCTTCTAGGGGTTTTAGTCTTTTCCGGAGGCTTTGGTACCAGAGTCCACGCAATTGCACTTGCTACCCACTGGATAGCTAAAGACTTTAAAGCTACGTTTTATACAGCCATAGCTGTCCTGGAAAACGTTGGACACATGCTTGGCGATCCTGCGATGCAACAGATCTTTGCGGGTACTCTTCGAATGTCTCCGTTTTGGCATGCATTACCGTTCTTCGTTGCATCTGTAAGTTTCTAAAGCTCACATAGCCTCACGGTGAGGATTTCCAATATCTAATAAAAAGACAGGCGCTGTATCTTCTAGCTGTTGGAGCCACCGTATTTGTAAAGGTAGAGAATGACTTGAATGATCTCCATGAATCTTAACTTTTTTTTCTATGCAGTTCTATCGTACAATTCTAGACTAGAGAGTTTCTAGAGATATTCTACAATGTAACAGTGGTTTATGACCGTCGAAGAAGTACCATTGCGATGATACCAACTATTGCTGCGCCAGTTGCTGCACTTTCTAAAGCGACGGCTGTGAGGTCCTTCTTCTTTAATAAGACGGCTTTGTCGCTAAACAAATCTTTAGCAGCTGCTTGCCAACTCTCAGGAGTCCCAAGTTGCTTCCCAAATTGCTTCCAAAAAGGGGTTTCCTCCACTGATACTGTGTCTTGGGGGTCAGCATTGCTAAGCTCATTTACCAAGCCTTCTACACCAGCAATAGCCGCATCTGCAGTAGGAACTGCGGTATTCGTATCTTCTCCACGCTCTTCCTGAAGTTCCTGAATACCAGCTGAAACTATCTTTTCCGGCGACAGCTCTCCGATATTGGTACGCTCAATAGTAGTGATGTTCTCGCCATGTGCTTCTAACTGTGCAAGCTTCTCTTTCTCTAACGCCTCTTTTACCTTGTCTTCAAATCCACGCACGAGTCTTCTCCGCCTATACGGTTCGAATCCTAACTGGAATATCAAAAACAGCAAAATGTTGACTCCCATAAGTCCCCAAGTCCCCCATGTACTCATTCGCCGAATCTTGTCGCTCCAAATCTGCTCTTCGTGATATCGACTCAAAATAGCGCTCGAAAGTTTGGTTGCTGAATTCTCGGCTTCCCTCTCCGCATCCGCCAACTTCTGGGCAGCCTCTTGCACGGCTTGCTCATTGCCATGGTCACTCCTATACAGACTTGTAAAGCGCTCCAGATCCGCCGGAGACCATGTATCCTTCCTTGCCAGCAATGCAGTGACTTCGCGCTGGCTAGCAGCACGTTCAGCGACGGTGGCCTTGTATCTAGCCCTCGCAGTTCGCACCGCCTCTTGACAATCCTGCACATGTTGTTCAAGCGCTTGAATGCGTGTCTTGAGAGCCTCGATACCAGAATAACCGGTCAAATCGTTAAGTCGCTGGGATGCTATGAAGATATTGCCTTGGAGGTTGTCCATGAGATGCTCCAGTCGCTTGCTGAGAGCGCTGCGGCGTCCTTCCTCGGCTGAAGGAAGTTCGGCATCCTGAGCAGTGGAAAGGGGCCTCTCAGGGTTCGTCTCTGGGGAGAAATATGAGGATTCGGAGCGTGCTGAGGATGTAGACTGAGCTGGAGGGCCTGCGGGTTTTGAATCGTCTGCAAAAGAACGGATCTGGAACCGTACCTTGCAGTCGACGCAAACCGACGGCCGGATCAGAGAGGAGCGAGAGATCTGTGTGACCGCCCGGAATGACCGTGGTGCTGTGGACCGAGCGATTGAGTCCCAGGCAAGCCGTGACCCAAGTTTGGCCAAGGGCTGCATTGTCAATGCCCTCTGGTCTCGAAGCCTGGAGCTGTTGTGAATTTTGGATGGATGTCGGCCAGTTGGCTTTAGGCTCTGCAGCGAGGCTTCACTAGCGATTCCGAAGCGACGGCGCAATGACGACAGGGCGGTTTTATGGACCCTCGCAGCACAACTATGTGGGGGGTTGAGGCTGCTCCCTTGAAATCCAAGAGACCCCTCCACGCCTCCTAAAAAGTCATCTTCCTCTCCGCCACCTCCCCAGTTCTTGCAATCTGTTGGATCGCAAGGCCTTGACGAGAGAGAGAACCGTGGACGTTGTTATTTCCAGAGTTGAGATATCTACCCAAGTAAGTAAAACGTCTCTCCGCAGCTCCGAAATATTGTCTTCCAATTGCAGATCTTTGATTGCGCTCCTATACCGCAACTCTGCATATCTCCGTATTCGGACCAACAAATATACCAATTGATTCAGAGACTTCTCGTTTACATTTCAATATATAGAGCTCTTGCTAATACGAGTCAATACTAGACTTTCCCACAATGACCGTCCAAAATGTCAACCTCCCCGCTATGCGGACTTCACCCAAGGTGATCTTCTTCACAGATTTCGACGGTACCGTGACAATGAGAGACAGCAACGACTTCATGACGGATAACATTGGCTTTGGAACCGAGCTTCGCAAGCAAGGCAATGCAGATGTCCTCCACGACAGGAAGAGCTTTCGGGAGTCCTTCAGGGAGATGATGGACAGCATCACAGCGCCTTATAGTGAGTGCATCGAGCTGCTGAAGGCAAATATCAAACTTGATCCATACTTCAAAGAATTCTACCTTTGGGCCAGAAGCGAAAATATCCCTGTGGTGGTATTGAGCAGCGGTATGGCCCCGATAATAAGGGCCTTACTTATTCATTATATGGGAGACGTCTCAGAAGAAATTGAGATTGTCAGCAACGATGTGGCCCCGAGAGAGGGCAAGAGCATCAATGAGAAAGGAGGATGGCAAATAACGTTCCACGACCAGTCGTGAGTAAACTGCTTCTCGTAGTGGTCTCCTTCGGACTCGTTATGTCTTCACGGAACTTTTCTAGAGCGAACATTGCTGACATCAACCCGATAATCAGTCACTTTGGTCACGATAAGTCAATCGAAATCAGGAAGTATTCCAGCCTTCCAGATAATCAGCGCCCTATTTTGCTCTACGCTGGAGATGGCGTGTCTGACTTGTCTGCTGCAAAAGAGACTGACTTACTATTTGCAAAGAAAGGACATGGTAAGCCTAGGAGATACATGACAGATTCCTGGAGCTATTAGCTAACATATCAGTAGATCTTGTCACTTACTGCTTACGCGAAAATGTACCATTTACAGAGTTTGAAGACTGGTCGACTATCTTGTCCACTACCAAGGACATCGTCTCAGGCAAGACCACGGTGCAAAAGGTGTCTGCTGCCGGAGCTGCAGCAGCTAAGGCTGAGGGTAAATAGAAGACCGGGAACTTTTCGATGCACTTTGGAAAGAAGTTTTAGAAAGTACTGTTTTACGGGAAAGATTTATCCCCACTTCGAGTATCTGTCGAAGTGTACAGGTTTGCAATAGATGACAGCATGATTTTGCATGGTTCAAATAGAGTTTAGAGTTTTAGAGATTATCTAGAGCTTAGAAATACAGACAGAGCTCAAGAGGCTCACTGGACTGGGATACCGGCATCTCTGTGAATTAAGTGGTAATTGTCTTGTGAAGGAGAGAGCGCGAATGGCGGACAGAAGCCTTGCAGTGTAATTTGGTCCCTGTTGAAGACACGCACGCAGTCGGACATAACAATTTTTCCCTAGATAGTCGCATGCTTGTAATGATCCTCTGAGAAAGCGGAGAACAGTCCATTTCCTGCCTATACAAAGCCAGAAATCCAATCCTTAAGACTCTACTCTGTACAGTTGCTGGTTTGCCGCGTGCAGGCTTACGGGCTCGTTGCTCCGGTTCCGTTTTCTTTTCTCGACCACCCAAGATTCCGAGCTATCAAATTCAGCCAACCAGGAGTGGCCTTTTACCGAACTCGAAATCAGACCTCCCAAGTCAAAACCATCAAAAGATCCAGCGACATCATTCCATCACCAGCACGCCTCAATTGACTCCCACGCTCACAATGGCATCCCTAGCCCACTCCTCCCGCTCGATGCTGCGCTCGCTGCCTCGCTGCCAACGCCTGGCATCCGCTCCAGTGCGCGCCATCAGCACCTCCAACAGCAACTCCCAGGCAAGCTCGGCCACTCCTACCAGTTCCTTCGACAGCCCTTTCCGGGGGCTCGGGAGCCAGACCCAATCGAACAAGATCCCAAGTTTCGGTGACTATAAGTCAACCTCATCCGGAAGCCGCAATCAGATTTTCTCCTACTTCATGGTCGGAACCATGGGTGCTTTGACTGCTGCTGGTGCCAAGGCGACTGTTCAAGGTATGTGAATTTGGGACAATGCAATCATCCGTGGCTGCAGTATAAGGCCCTGGAAAGCAATTGAATATGGAAGAATAGGATCGTTATGGATTATGCCGGATCCAATTGCTGACGTGTCTTGCCTATCACAGACTTTTTGGTCAACATGTCCGCTTCCGCTGATGTTTTGGCCATGGCCAAGGTCGAGGTCGACCTGTCCACCATCCCAGAAGGAAAGAACGTATGTGAATTGGGATTCTCGACATGAAACTGGGTTACTCATGGATATTCTAGGTCATTATCAAATGGCGAGGAAAGCCCGTCTTCATCCGCCACCGTACCGCTGATGAGATCTCCGAAGCCGAGGGTGTTGATGTCTCCAAACTCAGAGATCCTCAGAAGGATGAGGAACGTGTTAAGAAGCCAGAGTGGCTTGTCATGATTGGTATGCATAGTTCTCGCCTTTGATGTCGATTTGATTGCTTTGAGACGGGACGTGAAAGGTTAACATGAATACAGGTGTCTGCACCCACTTGGGTTGCGTCCCCATCGGCGAGGCAGGTGATTTCGGTGGATGGTTCTGCCCTTGCCATGGTTCTCACTACGATATCTCTGGCCGTGTCCGCAAGGGTCCCGCCCCATTGAACCTCGAGATCCCACAATACGATTTCCCTGAGGATAATTCTTTGGTCATTGGTTAAGTGGATTTCAGGATTTTTTTGTATAAAGCGGCGGATTAGTCGAGACCTGTTTCCTTTTGTTCTGGGGGCGATGTGATAGACGTGATAGTGGACCTCTGTACGGCTTTGTAGAAGGCGTGGATGCTGCCGTTGTACAAAATATCATAGCACGTTTTGCAAAAGACAGCGATTTAAGACCCATCAATTCTCAATCATGTCATGGTGACAACGTCTAAGCATCCTTTGCATACGCTGAGGAATTCACTAGTATAATAAACCCATATGTAGATAACTACGAACTTTTAACGAGCCTTTTTAATATTTTCTACCTAGTGTTACAGCCCTCATCAATGGTCATGACCGTCATCCTCCGCTCTCTGCTCTGGATCTAGCTTAATCAGAGTATCTATACGCATAATAGCAATGCAGGCCTCAACGGCTGACTTCAGCTGTCGAATCTTGCTCATACTAGGTTCCAAAACACCGGCTTTGATTTCATCCACCACCTTTCCTTTGCTGAGGTCCAAGCCATAATTCTTATAGTTCTTCTTCTTCGCAATGGTCTTCTCATCCTCGTTAGCATCACCCTCCTGGATCCGCTGGGAGAGAGCGTGTCGCGAACGGAGTTGAGCAACCAGCTCGGAGGAATCCTTGGCAGCATTAACGGCGAGTGTCTTGGGGATGATAAGAAGGGATTGTGCAAATTCGCCAATAGCAAGCTGCTCCCTGGAGCCAACGGTGCCCGCAAATTCCTCAAGGTAAATGTGAAGGGCGGTTTCTACGGCACCACCGCCAGGGACAATGCTTCCGCTCTCAAGTGTCCTTTTGACGGCACACAGGGAGTCATGGACAGATCTCTCCATCTCATCTAACTGGAAGTCATTTGGTCCTCTGAGGATTATGGATGCCGAGCTATGTGCCTTAGTTCCCTTAACTAATATGCACTCGTCATCCGAGATTCTCTCCTGAACTACCTCCTCAGCGAAACCGAGCGAGGAAGCGTCAAACTTTTCATCACCGTTCAGATCAGATAATGAGCTGATCAGCGTCGCACCGGTTGCCTTTGCTATTCTTCGTAAATCCTCCTTCTTACATCTTCGAACTGCCATGGCACCTCGCTCGACAAACAACTTCAGTATCAAATCATCAATACCCTTAGTCGTCATAACAACGTTGGCTCCAGCTTTAAGAATCATCTCGACTCTGTCCATCACGATACCGGCCTCGCGTGCGCGAATTTGTTCTAGCTGTTGTGGGTCGTCGATAGTGATCTGAACTCCCAGCTTCATCCTCTCCTTCTGCAAGTTCATGTCCAAGACAGCAATTTTAGCATCGGTGATCCTGGTCTTCATAGCTTGTGAGGCAACGGTGCAGTTCAACGCATAGCCCTTAACCAATATCGACTCCAAAGACCCCTTTCCGTGAGCCTTAAGGATGTTGATTGCCTTCACGGGATACTTGACTTCGTTACGGTTGTTGGTTGACTTGACGGCTTGTATAGCATCCACCACCATGTTCGAGAAGAAGTCTGAATCGGCGCCGATAATCTTACTCGACATCGACGTCTTCGCGATCTGTAGCAACGAATCACGGCCCAGGTGGTCAACTTTGATGCTGATGTTCTCGTTCATGTACTTGACTGCTTCTCTGAGAGCAAGACGATATCCCGTGATGATCGTAGTAGGATGTATTCGGTTCTTCATGAGCTCATTGCCTCTTCGGAGAAGCTCTGCTGCGATTAGAACGACGGATGTAGTTCCATCTCCAACTTCCTTATCTTGCTGCTGTGCGAGATCGACAAGGATCTTTCCTGCGGGATGTTCGACGTCGAGAAGACTAAGAATTGTAGCGCCATCGTTTGTTACTGTGACATCCTAAAGAGAAATTAAGCTTCGATGACGAGATAGGAGGGGGTTTGACAAGCTTACACCAATATCATCCACCATCATCTTATCCAGGCCGCTGGGACCAAAAGAGCTCTTCACGACGTTGGCAATAGCTTGTGTAGCCAGGACTGCAGGTCATATTAGCCCAGCTCTCTCTTCTCGGCCTCCATTCCTGTCATACCATTTTGATCTCTGATATCCGCGCCACTGATTTTCTGACCGCCAAGGACTAGAGAAGGTCAGTTGGGAAATTTGAAGCTTTCTTTTGGCATCTTACATAGAGTGCCCGCATTTCGCGGTTGCTCGAAAAGAGATCCCATTGTGACGATGCTGTGGTATTGTTACAATCTGCTGCCGTTTGTAATATTTCTTCTGGTACCTTGTCGCGAGAAAATTAGTGGGACGCGGCTAGCTCTCCCACATAGCAAGCAACAGTTCCTCGCGCGGGATGACAGAAAAAGGCGGTACTGAAGTACATTAAGCGAAGTCACTATGGTATTTGCATGTAGACTGATCAAATATAAAGAAGGCGATCTTTCAAAACTATGTTATTATTCGCATAAATTCATAACGGAGGCAATTTGAAAGTGTTTATTGTCCCCCAAATATCAATTTTAGCTGCTGTAAATGAGAACAATACTTATATGGTAACTTCAATCCATGTAGCGCAGTCCTAGCCTTTCTATCCCAGTTTAGAGCCAGCGTCATCAGCTCGCCCTTCACTTGCAATTCATATAGCCACTGGCATGTTCGTTGTCTGGCTAGACATGCTGTATGGCATTTACGTTTGATGGCTGCAACCTTCAGTATACCAGTTGGGGCTCCGAATATCTGAGCCAATCTAGGGCTATGTACTATTAGAGCCACTGTATAGGGGGAATATACTTCCTTTCGGTGGCTGGTCGCTATATCCTTTACGCAGCAACATAGCAAATCCCATACACTATTCAACTGGAGACAAAATGGAATGAAATATTATGGTATATTAAATGATGCCAACAAGGCATTAATGTCGACTGCCTAGACATTAGACATCCACCTTTCACAGACGTCATGTATCTAGAACTTTTCCTACGATTAGCCTCCTCAACTTTTCATCACCCGTCCAGATCATGTCTCGTTTTTAATCCGCTATCAAAAGTCCCTAATGTGGGTTGAGTCCATCAATTTTCATAAGCTCCCTTCATATAGCTAGTGCTGAACTCGTAAGTCGGAGAACAAAGGTTCCTCTCATGTGATGTGGCGTGAACGTACTGCAATGATCGGCAAGGCTCCATCTTTTAGGTGCATAGGCTATTCATTAGGTGCCAAATCATTTCTATGGATTGCTCAGACGAAGTCTGCACAGTACGAGAACCCACGGAATTCTTCCTGCATAGCCTGAGATAATACTGCGATTACCAGTTAGTAAACCATACATGATTAAACAGCACCAGGGGAATATCGTACCAGATTGCACAGGCGTTAAGACTGGGGTTACGCTAGTAAATTCGGAATCGAAGTTACTAGTATCCGTTGCATTCGATATCGTAGGGAGGAATGGCGGTTGTACTCTCTTGTGATAGATATCATCCCAGTTGATATTTCTGAAGAAAGGCTGGCTCATAATCTCTTGCGCATCTGTTGGTCCGCTTCCAAGACGTTGCTCAGGCTCGCGGATCAGAAGCTTCTGCAAGATTGAAACGGAATCTCGAGGCATATGAATTGGGTATAACGGCTCATCAGCGAGAATGGCATCATAGATTTCATCCTCGTCTTCTCCTCTGAATGGCGATTGCTGCAGCAGCATCTGATATATAAGGACACCGAACGCCCACCAATCTACTGCTCGGCCATATTTCTTGTCAAGCAAAATCTAGCAAATCAGTTAGTATTGATCACAAAGAAACAGTTATGCAGTGATTACTTCAGGTGCCATAAATTCAGGAGTACCACAGAAAGTGCTTGTTGTCGATCCATACCACATATCTTCCTTACAAAGACCGTAATCAGCAATCTTAATGTGACCGTCCAAAGTCAAGAGGATGTTGTCCAGTTTCAAATCACGATAGATGACACCATTTTCGTGGAAATACTTTAATGCCAAGCAAACTTCGGCAGCATAAAACCTAAACAAGACAAGTCAGCTCCAGTACGGCAGAGATGGGAGGGATAGGAACTTACTGTGCTCGCTTAGTTCCAAACTGCCCTCGCTGGATGTGTAGCATAAGATCACCACCGCTAATATATTCCATGACAAAGTACACTCGAGTCTCAGTCTGGAAACAAGCGTGAAGGTTCAACAAAAACGGATGGCGCTCCTTATTTGCGATCAAGAAAACTCTCTTCTCTGAACGAGTGCTCTCGACTTCGTCATTCTCGATAATAAATTCCTTCTTCAAGACTTTGATGGCATAGAGTTGCTTGGTCTGTTTCGTTTCAGCGAGCATGACTTTTCCGAAATTACCTTTCCCTAAAACTGCCAGGAAATTGAAGTGATCCAAGCCAATACGGCGACCGGTACCGGCATCCGTAGCTTGCGGGGCTGCTTTTCTAGGAATAACATGCTGTTGTGGAGCTGCTGGAGTATCAGGAATCGGTGTTTGTGAAGGTGCACCATACATATTTTGTGTTGCCTGAATCAGTGGTTGTTGCTGTTGCATAGGAGCCTGAACCGTAGTCTGTGCTGGGTGACTGTTCACATTGGCATATGCCGCCGGGTTATAGACAGGCTGCTGGGGAGACTGCACTTTTGGTGGTGCACCGTAATCCTGGCTAGGATATCCTCCAGCAGGTTGACTAGTTCCATAACCATCACGACCATAGATATCGGGTGTAGACTGGGTCCGCTGCCCTGACATTGCCGCTGCTGCTGCCGCCGCGGCTGACTGGGCTGATGAGGTCCTCTCCGGCCCGGTCGGCCTCTGTCCTTGAGCATACATCGCTTTAGCTGCCTCCGTAGCTTCCTGGGCAGCTGCTGGAGGTAGACCATATGATTGAGTCCGAGGAGGTCGAGGTTGCTCGGGCGAACCACGAGGGTCCGTTAATTGACCAGGTTCGGCCTTTGCAGAACCGGGTCTCAATGTTCTCTCTTTCATGGGAACCCCGCTTGTCTGGGCACTCGGTCGGCCCCTCTTGAGAGTATCCAGGAGAAGATTGGCATTTTGCATAGACATGCCACAAAAGTCTGGTACCAGATGTTGGCATTGAGCGTGGCATGTAAGACCACATTCTGTGACAATTAGAAGCCGACTCTGTTCCAGAAGCTATCTCGGGAAAGGTTACTCACCACTACATTTCCTGCAATTTTTCTTCCCAAATGGCAGTATGTATCCACAATGGCAGCACCAATTGGCGCTCATGTTCGCAAACTTCTCAAACCGATGAGGAATGCGGTGGTTGATTTTTGCCTCATCCGGGTCCGTCTCGGCGTTCGACTTACTAATGCATTTGGTGACGACGCTCGAGTAACACTTCGTATGGCAAGTATACTTGCAATCCTCGCATTGCATACCAGCAGAATATTTGAGGAAGTCTCCACAGAAGGCACAGCGCATAATATTGTAAAACTGCTGTTGGACGAATTTGTGTCCATACATCTCGTGAACCTCTTCTTTACGTTGCCTGATGGCACCTTTTCTGCCAAGTCCAAGTGCGTCGAAAGGACGACGATCCTTCGTTAGCTTTGTGAAGCTAATGGTTAGGTGAACAGCACCTGTTGGTTCCAAGGCAAACCATGCATCGATAGGTTGTGCGGGAACCACATTGTTTCCTGCGCCAGCACCGGAAGGAGGATTCACAAGAGTAGCACTGCTCCCAGAGCTGCCAGGTGGTGGATTAAACTGAGTCTGCGTGGGGCTCATAGGAAATTGTGCAGGAGATGGGTCGTTTGCCATTCTATCCGCGGAGACCCAGCCAGAGCTATTGATTTCTGCTTCGATCCTCCTACGCCTCATTTCTTCAACGATATCCGATATCCGAATCCACAAAAGGCCAATTGGAAGAGGATGGTCACTCGGTCTGTCATAGACAGTTAACTCGATTTCGTTCGCTCTGTCGACTGTAATATTGTGATATTCGGCTTCCCATTTATCATTTCGAGTGGCCTTTGTGCGTGCAACTACATTATCTTCGACTTTAACAGCTATGAAGGTCTCGGGGCCTCGCGCAAATCTGCTGGTAGTTGCGTGATCGACATCCTTCACAGCCTGTATTCTTATAGACAGTTGTCCAGTTAAAGGCTTTCGCATGTTGGGTGCGTTAATACTGTCATCTATAACCAACACCTCTCAGTTACACGCACTGCTACAAGAGGGAAAGGAAATGTATTACCGTCTGGAGCGTCTGATGTGCTTTCCATATCAATATGCAAATCCTCGTATCTCTTCAGAGCTTGCTTTAGGATCTGGATCTTCTGCGTGCTCTCTATACGTCGGCCTGCGGCATCCTGCCTACTCTTCTTGTCCCCTTCCAATTGGTATAGTTGAACCATTTTTTCAATACCTTTCAAATATTGCTTCTCAACATTGAGCTTGAATTCAAGTTGCGACAACATAAGCTGGATTCTAGGTCCAAGGTACGGCGTATCGTATTTTATGAGGTCTGCGGCCAATGATCAGTATCTAGTCCTCGTTATATAAAATCACTACAAGTATCTCGCATACCGAGCTTTGTATAGTTAGGTCGAGACTTGGGAATGGAAGAGTCAGGACCGGGAGGGGCGTAAGGATGCCTTGGCGGCATCATGTCACCATGACCTCCGATCTGACTATATTCCTGAGTGCCATATCCTCCTTGATCCGACCCAAATTCACCATAACCACCCCTCATATCCTTCGGAGGCGGAGTAGGGGGCACACCGTTATCGCCCCGCAGACCGCTGCTGAGAGGCCGTCGAGAAGCCGCGTTCTGTCCAGATCCGACATTCATTTTGTCCACGCCTTGGCCTAACTTGCGCATCTGAAGCTCCTGCATCCGCTCCTCTAGGTATTGGATATTTCTTCTTGCCTCACGTATCTGGGTATCTATCCTCTGCCTGACGGTCTCATTCTGAGTCTGTTGCCTCATCTGGTTCGCGGCGTTGAGCAGCGCACGCTCACGATCGATCTTCCGGTAGACCGACGTGAGGGCCTCATCGTCGTTATTCATTTTGGCAACGTGGTACCGCGATTCCTACGCGTGGGCAATGAGTTTGTTGTGGGAAGATGGTGAGGTAACGCTCCTGGTTGCTTGTAATGCGCCAGGTGGGGTTTATCGGCTTGCCGCCCGGGGAGTGCTGTTGGACCACCAAATATCGTGTTGAGCTTCACTGTATGAGGAGGTAAGTGGGAATATTGATATTGGACGTCTTGTCACTGGCGACGGACAGCAAGACTTGTCTGGGTCTAAGGAGAAGCTGGCTCTGAAATATTACTCTCCTAATCCCGAAGTCGAAGTGCGCACGCGAGGTGTGCTCTGCCTCGTTTTACCCAAGGCTTTGCGGTGCCGCGCCACAGGATGGCAACCACCATAAATGATTGGTATCGGTAGCTATCAAAGACGATAGGCCCAGGGATATTTCTTTTTTCATACCCTTAACGTTTTGTCATCTGTAAATGAAAAGGAACTAATTCCAAAGAACGCCCGCCGACTCTTGGACGTCCTAGCGTATCCCATGATTCCACATCCCCCCCCCAATCCTTTTCATTGCGCACCTGCTCTGAGATCGCTTACGGTACGTCCCCTGGTTTCTGACTGATGATCTATGATGCATTACGAGCCAAGACCAGCGTCATCCACGGAGTAATAAATCAGCTGAAATAATTACCTTCTGCGAGTTAAAGTGAAGCAGTGCAAATTATCATATATGAGTGGCTCTTTGTCTAAATCATTAAATGAACTTCAAAGAAAAGGCTTGTTTACAGTTCGAACTTGTTTATTCTACTTCATACTATTTTCATGCTTTTGATACAGCACTGAAGCTCAGGGGTAGCGATACCAACATACCAAAACACAGTAGTGACACAATAAACATCCAGGCGGCCTCCTCCTTCACAATCCTCTATGCTGCTATTCTATGCATCCATCCTTTAAGACGTGTACTGCTTCTTCAGGAGTTTAGCGATGGTATTTAGCTGGATATTGCTCGTGCCCTCGTAGATCTTTCCAATCATAGCGTCCCTGTAGAATTTCTCGGCCAGTCCATCCCTCGTGAAATGCATTCCACCACCCCATTCGATCGCAAGACCACTGACTTTGCCTGCAACTTGCGAAGCATACAGTTTGGCCATAGCAGCATCCTGCACGAAATCTTGCCCTGCCTCCTTCTTTCGGGCAGCGTTGTAGAGCAGAGCTCTGGCGGCAGCGATCTCCGTGTAGGACTGCGCGATCTGATGCTGCATGCCTTGGAAGTCGCCAATGAGCTGGCCAAATTGCTTACGATCGTTCCATACGTATCTACGACATGCGTTATAAGTAGCTGAATACTTCAAACCTATGGGAGACAACTTACTTGACGGCGTATTCGAAAGCTCCCAGGGCAAGTCCGGTCATTTGCGCGGCAATACCGATTCTTCCCTCATTGAGCAATGATATGGCATATTTGTATCCCTCTCCCTCCTTTCCTAGCAGATTCTCCTTAGGAATTTCGACATCATCGAAATTCAATACACAAGTGCTGCTAGCCTTGATGCCGAGCTTCTTCTCCTTCTTAGCTATCGAGAAACCTTTCGTGTCCTTGTCGACAATGAATGCAGTGATGCCCTTGTAACCTTTGCTGTGATCCAGATTTGCGAATACAATAAAAAATTTGGCCTCCATTGAGTTGGTGATCCACATCTTGTTTCCAGAGATGACGTATCCTGATTCCGTCTTCTTCGCCTTCGTGGCCATTGCAAAAGCATCTGATCCAGAGACCGGTTCAGAGAGGCAGAAAGATCCAACAGTGTCCGTAGCTAGCCTGGGAAGGTACTTCTTCTTTAATTCCGGGCTTGCGTATTTTAAGATCGCCGTGTTGACCAAGGTATTATGGACATCTACCAAAACACTAACGCTTGGATCTACCCTTGCAAGCTCTTCAATTCCTACAATAGCGGATGTGAAGTTCATTCCGGCACCTCCATATTCCTCTGGGATCTCAATGCCCATCAAACCTTGTTCGAAGAGCTGCTCTACCACCGCCGGGTCCATCGACTCGTTCTCGTCCATCTCACGGACTTTTGGAAGAATCACCTCATTGGCGAACTTTGATACAGAATCTTTCATGGCCTCTTCTATTTCGGAGAGGTGGGAGATCGGTGTTGGGGGGATCTCACTGATGTCAATAGGCCCGTTGCGGCGGGACGCAGTTACTGACAATGGCCGAGCACTGTCACAGTGATCAGTGTCCTGAAACTCTAGTTTTAGTCTTCAAATACCTACTGCTGATATATTCTGGTAGGTCTCGCAACTTTGGCTGCTGGTCGGCTTTGCGAAGATATCCTCTGGGCAGCTGGCCGAAGTGCTTTAACGATTGAAGCCATAGTGGCGGTTATTCGCAATTAGAACTGGAATTGAGCGAAGCAAAGTAACCAATGATCTAGGTATGTGGGAAAAGTAAATATTTTAGTTATTTTATGAGAGAAAGGTTCCGAGGTGTGATTTACGCTT
Source organism: Scytalidium sp. 3C (assembly GCA_000743665.3). Lineage (NCBI taxonomy): Eukaryota > Fungi > Ascomycota > Leotiomycetes > Scytalidium > Scytalidium sp. 3C. Next base: position 79,058 of record JMRO03000125.1, on the reverse strand, counting down.
CGGCGCCCTGGAGCATGTTTTGGTATGGTTATCGTCTTACCACCACCGAGTGATTACCGTACATGTGAGCAGTGCCTCGGCAAGCGACGGCTGAAGCTCCGCCAGCTTTCGCCCGTATCCGGAGTTTCAACCGAGCATCTCGGATATGTGAGTTGTTGCCAGATTTAGCAGGCCAAGAAATCCATCATTTACAACTCCATACTCTCCGTAAGCACACATGAAATAGATATAATTTGCGCCGTACGCATGGGATTCATAACTAGAACTTATGACCGAGTGTGGATCATTTATGATATGCTATGGAGATTTCTACCCCGCGTTTAACTTGGCAGCACGGACTTATTTGGCAACATATAGTATTTTGACAAGAGGATGAAGGATTACGCATCAATTTATGCAAATCCTATTCTAGACTTTTGGTCGATGGGGATCTCTCCCTAAGGCTATCTAAGCATTTCATGCCTCTCAATCCTCCAAGCTCACCCGGATATATGTGCCAAGCTAGAAACCGGCAATTATTTCTTTACAGGGGGCAGGGCCTGAGTATCGATTAGTATATTCAATTTCATGGAATTAACAGATAAACACACCTTTTGCCATCCGAAATGTTGCTGATGGCCGGCCATCTTCATAAGGAACACACTCTGAGGTCCCTCAACCCCGTTCGGGCCACCAAGGAAGTTCATTGGGAAGCCAATATCAAACGGATGAGCACTCTCGATGTCCTTAATATCTTCGGGGGTCAGCTCAATTGATAGCGCCTCAATATTGCCCTTCAGATGATCAATCCGCCGACCTCCAACGATGGGGAACACATATGGTGTCTTCTGCATGACGTACGCCAGAGCAACACTTGTCAAGCCCGTGTTGTACTTCTTGGAGATCTTCTCCAGCACAGTGCTTATCTTGATCGCGGCTTCGCTGAACTCGGTTTTTCTAGCCGAATCATTCTTCCTCTGCTCCTCTGTTTTGAATTTACCTCCGCCGATTGCACCCCATGGCGCAAGGCCCATGCCCTCAGCGCGGCACATCGGAATGATATCTCTCTCAAAGTCACGATGCTCAGCGGACCACCGGCCTTGGTAGACTGAGAACTGTCGTAATCCATTTTGACGAGCATATTCGTTTGCCCTGGAGACAACCCAAGCTGGAGTATCCGAGACGCCTAGGTAAAGTACCTTACCGGCGGCAACCAGATGGTTGAGGGACTGCATAAGTTCTTCAATGGAACAGGTCCAGTCCCACCAGTGGACGTAAAGCTATCTCATTCATTAGAAAAGTATCTAGCAGAGTCGTGAGAGCCACACTGAGAAGGCATACCAGGTCAATGTAATCAGTCTGTAGCTTTTTCAAGCTTGCTTCCACAGACAGATGGAGTGACTTTGTTCCATTTCCGGTTGTATTTATGAGGATCTCCTTGTCCCCGTGTCCTGCACGGTAGCATGTTGTGAACTTGGTAGCAATAACCAGCTGATCTCTGATTCCGCGCTTCTTCATCCATTCTCCGATCCACTTCTCTGATTCTTCAAACTTCACAAAAAAAATTAGCCAATCAGTTCATTCATTCATTGAAGAGAATCCCAAAATTCGCATACCTGGTAATTGTTTGCTGTATCAATGAAGTTTCCACCAGATTCATAGAAATAATCTAGGATTGATTCGGTTGTTTCTTTGTTACATTCACCCATATAACCCTTCCTATACTCTCATTAGAAATTTGCAAAGAGCGGATGCAAACAGAGCTTGTGGGGATACCTACCATGCGTCTCCAAAGTTCATCGCACCAAGACACAAAGGACTCACTCGGACAGAAGCAGTGGGCGAGAGCATACGATAATATCCCAAGGGGGTCTTGGGCTCAGGTGGGGTGGGGAAGACCGACATTGTGGATCGGATGATGTAGGATCAAAATCGAAGAATAGCGGTGATTAGGGTGGTCAATTGGTATCAGACGGATAGCAGCAGATGAAAAATAAGAAAAGAAAACAAACCGAAATCTGGAGCGAACTGAGAGCTACTTATACTCGGGGCAATCCTGCCGACCTTAACACCGCGGAGCTGGTTCATACATGTTTAATCAGGAGCTTTGAAGCTCTTGGCCAGTAGAATTGCCCCTCCAGCGGCGGTGGAACGGTTGCCAGAAGCAAACACTACATCTTGAGCAGACTAGCCTCAAGACGGGAGGGTCATCGCCGAAACTGAGTGGTTAGCAAGCTAAACACCGAAACGCATGTGTGATATCTGGGGTCATTCCCGCAGGTCGAGTCTTCAGGATAGAGTGAAGTCATTCGGTAAAAGCGCACCCTACAGGTTGATAATCTGTGGACCCCACTGTTGGAACGATCCCTGTGCCGGTGTGTTACAATCGGGATCCAAGGCGCATATATCAATTCCGCTCGGTCATATCAAGTTAGCTCCGTGTCTGTCTGCACCGTGGTCTGTGCGAACCGTCGTCGCGGGGCTACACAGCTCTTAACCCCGGCTGGGTCTGCAGAACAGGTTGCGTAACAAGCTGCTGACCAGGCATCGATTACTCTGAATATATGTGCTGTCATTCCAGGCTGCCCATTATTACCCTCTGCCGAGTCTTCATTGAGTCAGCACATTCGATTGCACTCTCTGCCTAGATCTTAGGCATTGGGCCATTGCCAACTTCTCTCGAGATTGAGCGGCACCAGATGGAGCTACAGCACATATGCTGGCCGTGGTCGAACCCAGTATGGCAGAGTTGATCCTTTGAACATGCATCATCGAGAATAGGCGTTGGGCAAGGCCCATTGTGCTACCTATCATTGGTCATCTTCTGCGCCATTTTTTGCATGGTACATCNTCATCCTTTTGGTAAGCTGAATCAGTGATCTTCCCTGAAATTATTACCTGTACACTATCACGATCACCTGTCATAACCTTAAAATGACCTCCTTACATTATTCATGTAGCTACGTTACAGTTACACTTGTCTATAACAAGCCCTGCAATTACGGCAAAGCAATATCTTAAGTACTGTTGATTGTCGCCCCCCAAAAATAAGAAAAGTTACAAGAATCGAAAAGAGTTCAGGGTCCAAGATACAGCTGCTGAGTTGTAGGCCCAATCTCTCCTCGTCTAGCAGTATGGATTGGTGCTAGACATACCTGTACCAAGTTTCGGTGCACCATGAATTTTCGGACTTCCGTATACCGTCTTCGAGCAGCAAGTTCTGGCCATCCCGACAAACAGTCTTCTTCAATGTCCATTATGACTGGACAGCTTAATTTGGAATATACATAGAGTAGATGTAGCGAATTTGAACCCCATCGTCAATAAATGGCGAGTTCATTGCTCTCTATTCACGTGAATTGTAACTGCGATGCACTTTACCAAATCTAGCTCGCCGGTAGTGGCGGTCAGCTCCGGGGGTCTAGAAAGTAGTATCCTGCGGGCGGGTCCACTCTAGAAGATTTAAAAAGTGGGATCCAGACGGATTCCTTCAGCCCTCTTTTTCTGCCCGTCTTATTAGGACGGTCTCTCATATACCATTGCTGTATCTGAGGAGCAGGTAAGAGAGACTTGCCATCTAGTCACTTAGCTGTGGCGAATGCACAGTACAACTGTTGAAAATTATGCAGAGGACAGCTGCCTAAAAAACCAACAGGGTGAAAATGGTGGGGGCGCACAAGTTTCTATCCAAGATGAGGAGAAATCCGGTGTGAAAAGTGTTTTCAGTCCGGCGCCTGATGACAATATCATTGGAGGCGAGAAAGCGGATGAAGTTGTACCCAAAGATGCCGAAAGACAAGATCCTGAAATTACCGTGGCGGGGCATCTTGACGATGCGGATCAATTTCCAGAGGGTGGCCTGAAAGCTTGGTCCGTGGTTGTCGGATCGTTCTGTGGCTCATTTTCAGTCTTTGGTATTATCAATTGCACGTCGGTCTTTTTTGACTATCTCCAAAACAACCAATTGAAGGATTACTCGCCGAGCCAAATTGGGTGAGAGGTTCCTGTTATCAACGCTGCTGCTTGAAGAAAACTATTAACAGTGTCTATTCAGCTGGATTTTTGGCTTCGAGTTATTCCTCACATTCTTCTGTGGAGCACCCATCGGTCCAATCTTCGATGCTTATGGCCCAAGATGGCTGCTTCTTTCTGGAAGCGTACTCTTGATACTCTCTATAATGCTTCTGGGCATATGCACTGGTATGTACAGGCTTAGCTTAAGATCAATCCACTGTCGTGTCGGTGCTCATGTTTAATAGAATACTGGCACTTTTTCTTGGTGTATAGTGTACTGAACGGCCTTGGAGGATGTCTCGTCAACACCCCTTCCATTGCCTCCATCGGGCACTACTTCCTGGCCAAACGGGGTAATGCGACTGGCATTGCTATGACATCTGGCAGTATTGGTGGTGTAATATTCCCACTCATGTTGCAGAAGCTGTTCCCCAAAGTAGGGTTTGCGTGGGGCACACGAATTCTCGGATTCATTATTGTGATACTCCTGGTCTTGGCAAATCTTTTGATTACTAGTCGCCTACCAAAGAAGAAAATGACTTCTATATCACATATCTTTCCGGACCTCTCAGTGTTTAAAGACATCCCTTTTGCACTGTTGGCGCTTGGCATCTTTTTGACGGAATGGGGCCTCTTCGTTCCTATTACATATATCATTTCTGAAATGGTCAGCCAGGGACATAGTTCCAAGTTTGCATTCCAGGTACTATCTCTGTTCAATGCTGGCTCGGTCCTTGGTCGATTCGGTGCAGGTATTGTGGCAGACATGATGGGAAGGCTAAATACGCTGATCATCAGCATTGGCTTTTGTGTTGTTACGTGCCTTGGGCTGTGGCTTCCTTCCGGACGATCCAGCGCTATGATAATCGTTTTTGCTATCACCTTTGGCATTGTGAGTGGTAGCAACCTAAGCCTTAGCCCAGTATGTGTAGGCCAAATGTGTAGAACCGAGAACTACGGGCGGTATTTCGCTACTTGTTGGATGTTTGTATCCTTTGGGTAAGTTTCATCACCTCAAGTGCGCTTCAGCTGGAACTAACAGTTTTTGATGTAGTACTCTAACTGGCCTGCCAATCGCAGGTCAAATCTTGACTACTGATTCAGGAAGTTACTATGGATTGATAATCTTCGCCGGACTTGCGTACGCAGGAGCTATGTTATGTCTCATTGTTGCGAGGATTATGGCTGTTGGCTGGAAGATAAATACTATCTACTAACTTACTGCCCAGAACTGGAGTCGCTACGGCAGGCTGCTGGAGAAGATTCCATCAGCTCATAAATTGCAAACCTACCCTGAAGATTGGAAATTGTAATGTTTTGTCCACTAAGGAGCAACATGTCGAACTGATACAGTACTGTCACTCTCTTGATAAAGCTGAGGCTGGTCTGTCAGCTCAGCTAGTATGGTGGCCTTAATAGGGTCTTTCTGCATTTCGCTGTTAGTTGATTAAGAAGGTCAAAGAAATTGAAGATGCTTTTCTGACGTAGTATTTATTAATAAAGAGAAACAAACCATCATTCCTTAAGTAGAGTCTGAAATTAAGCCCAGTGGATGTAAATCCTCGCTTTGTGTTCTATATCCATGCCACCGCTCACTGGTTGACCCGAGGCGGACGCTAGCGGGTTTCAAGTTCAAGGTCCAGGGACCTGTCAACCAGGGTCCGTTGACAACAAAGGTGATGGATTTCCTCGAGACCTTGGAAATGCTAAAAGGCCGCTGTTTTAAAGTCTGGCCCGACAAGAGTCTTACTTTATCTTTCGAACTTGTCTCCTTGAATGAAATTTGAAGTTTCGATTTCACCAACTCACCACCGTCATTCTCTTCTTAGCTCACAGATCTAGACCACTTGGTCGCGAGTCAATGACAGCAGCGACACAAGGTTGAGTCACGCAACGGTCCCGATTTTCTTTTACTCTCGATATCTGTGTCAAAATGGAAAGACTCAGCAAACTCTTCAGTTTCATTTCGCCCGCTGCTAAACGTCGCCAAACAATTACCCCAGTGGTCGCGGACAATCAAGAACAAACTCCCCAACATACGGCGGGATATAGTCCTCCATCGGTACCCCAAGATCGTAAAGCGCGCGAAAAGGCGCAAGAACGGGTCAACAAGAAATACCTCTCTCCTTCGGATACAAAGAAACAGTCTCAGAATCCTCTGAAAAGAGACCATGATGTGTATGGCCAAGATGTCGGAGGGCCAAAGGACATCCGTTCACGGAAGCGGGTTGTTTCAGAGCGCAAATACACGGAAGCCGACCTAACCTCAGGAGATGAATACAACGACGACAAGGAATCAGTCGATCCTCCAGACACTGATGATGACTACCGAGACGAGCACACTGATGATGATGAATTCGAAGATGATCAACTTGTTCTCTCTGCCGAAGAGAAGAGTACAGAGTATCTTGATAGACAGGCAGAGCTTGCCAAGCGAATGGAAGAGATTCAGGCTGTCCGGAATGGGGAACGAGGAGGCAAATGGCACGTGGACGAGGAGTTTCTCTTTGAAAGACTCGCGATGCGCAGTTACGAGCCTCTATTACCGGTAGATTGGCGGATTGATTTCCCTACATTTCCGGAAGACCTATTTGCCAAAGACGTTAGGGGTGCTTTAATTAATTACAACTTTGCGTCCAGTTATCGAGGTAGGTGATGTTGGATCTCTCTAATCCGCAAGCTCTTGTGTTACTAATGAATCCTTTGCTTCAGGTGTAAGAGCCCTTCAATCCCTTGTTACACTCGGCGCTCGAGTGAAAGAGAAATATGAGATATATCTCCCAGCGGAGAATATCATGGCAAAAGAGATCAAGAATTACATCAAATGGTCCGAAATTGATGGAAACTATGCCAATTTGCGCTTCGTGCCTGTTATTTCGGTTCTAGCTGCGCAGCCAAATGAAAAATACGACGTTATCCACAAGGCAATTGCTGATCAGCTGCGCTTCCTCGCTCTACAGCATCGCAATATGCTGTCTCTTCCTCCACCAGGACGCATTAACAGCAAAGGGGAAGTCGAGATGTACAAACGGCCACCTCCGCTATTGTACGGGATTATGTGTGCAAAAACCATGGCTTTCATCGTTACCCTCGATTCTTCAGATCCAAAGGCAGAAGCCAGATTTATCACTCATTTTGATTTCAAGGAACTGGGCCAAGATGTTTGGAATGGTCTCGCCATTGCCATTGTGGTCATTGCAGCAAGAAACTACATGATGTCCATAAAGGATGACTTGCTACCCGATGATGACCCAAGCAGCGATCCAGATGCTTGAATAATACTAATCAGGATGGCTCGTTGAACAGTGTGCCAACGAATTTCTTTCGAATATAACGCGGTCATGAAGGCGATGCAAGATGCTTGTTGTTATACTGTTGTTGAACGATCAGATACCCATTTACCTGTATGAAGTCCACATCCGTTCTTTCATCACAAGGACTTTTTCCCCTCGATTCTTGTTACCCACTATACCATGCGATGGCTGAGAAAGGATAAGTTTTTAGCTAGGATGTTACAAATTGTTCTAATACACGATTCTTACACTATGTGGCACGCACACTCCATGCAATTGTATCCCTTAAATACAGGTCTAATCCTCATAATCAGCCTTGTTCAATTCTTCAACGGCAGCCTCCAGTTCCCTTATCCGCGAGCCAACCCTTCTCTTGACCTCTTCAGCATGGGCTCCCTGCAGAGCTTCTTCAAACATCTCCTGGAGCTTCTTTAGTTCATCTCTTGCCGCTGCCCTATCATCTGCCGCATACACAGTTTTCTTCTCCGTTTCTTCGGTAGCAATTTCAAACTCGTCTCGTGCAGTTGCATATTGATCCTGGATTTCCTCCAAAATCTCGTCTGGGGTAAGGGAAGTGGAGGAAAAGCTGGCGAGCCGACGGGATTGTTCGGCGAAATTCTTCAAAGAAGGTATAGGGCGCAAGGAGGTCGGAGTTGTGAAGCTCTTGGACATGACGGCTTGGGCGGACTTCGTAGTGAGTGCTCTAGCGGGATGAGCTCTGCGAAGACACTTTGCGCAGATTGTGGAGCGTACTGCTCGGATTGAAGTGCGAGATACTGAGGCCATTGTGTCTTGGATTATTGTAATGGTTGAAGCTTCTTGTGTCTTTGATGTAATTTCCGCTTCGAATTATGCTGAAGCTTCCCCACGAAAGCTGTGTCAACGCCTAGTGAATGACGCACTTGTGCCTCAGGAACCTGAAACCTTAACCCCCTGTTTTACGAGTCCCTGCCAAGCCTTAGTTGAAGCTGCGGGCCTAAGTGACAACTAAACCTTAGAATCTTCGAATTCTGGAAAGGGAGTCTACCAACTCCTTAAGATGGCCGAAAACAAGTCACCGCCATTATATATGGCGGTGTATAACCAGGTTATTGACTTGGCCATGTCTCGGCATCCACTGTCAAAATATGTCCCAACACTTTTACTCTTGGTTGAAGCAATGCTCTGCAGCCTCATTATTACCTATGTAGCTTGTAGGTTTTCTACCACTATTGTTAACTTATTACAAGATCCCAGCAGCTGACTAGAGGCATTCCCTCAGATACCGAAATTGATTGGGTAGCTTATATGGAGCAAGTCGAACAATATATACAGGGAGAACGTGATTATACTAAGATCAAAGGTGGAACGGGGCCATTGGTGTACCCAGCTGCACATGTGTATATCTACTGGATTCTATACCATGTCACAAGTAAAGGAAAAGACATATTAATGGCACAACGCATATTTGGAATACTGTATCTGGGGACACTTGCTATTGTTATGTCTTGCTACAGACGAGCAAAGGTACAGCGCTCGAGATTTACCCCATATGCCAATTTGAAGGACCGGCTAATTGGATGCTTTGATACAGGTCCCTCTTTATGTATTTCCCATGCTCATTCTCTCCAAACGACTCCACAGCATCTTCATGCTCCGCTGCTTCAATGATGGATTTGCAGTCTTCGCTCTATGGTTAGCTATATACATGTACCAACGACGCATGTGGACGCTCGGTTCGATGGCATATAGCTTCGGTATTGGGATCAAAATGTCGTTGTTGCTGGCTCTTCCCGCTGTTGGTGTTGTACTGTTCCTTGCGAGGGGAGTGCAAGGGAGTCTGAAGCAAGCTTGGTTAATGGCTCAGCTCCAGATTGTGTTTGCGCTTCCATTCGTATCGAAGAGTGCATATGCTTATCTCAGCCGAGCTTTCGAATTCTCCAGACAGTTCCTATTTAAATGGACAGTAAATTGGAGGTTCGTAGGCGAGGACAGATTTCTGAGCAGGGAGTTCTCGATCGCATTGTTGGTTGGCCATGTGAGCTTCCTAATTCTCTTTATTCTGACAAGATGGATACGTGTTTCCGGAAAATCACCAATGCAGTTGATCCAACGCGCTCTAAATTTCGAGGAACCAATTGGGTCGACTCAACAAACTGTCTCCCTCCGTGTCACGCCGAACTACATCATGACTACAATCTTAACAGCAATTGCTATCGGGATGCTATTTGCACGGTCGTTACACTACCAGTTTTATGCTTATATAGCTTGGGCCACCCCTTTCTTGCTTTGGCGAAGCGGTATGAATCCGGTTCTCCAGTATGGGATATGGGTCGCCCAGGAGTGGGCATGGAATGTGTACCCGAGTACATATACAAGCTCAATGGTGGTAGTTGGTGTCTTGCTGGTAACAGTGGGAAGCGTATGGCTCGGCACGGCGAACGATTCCAGTGAACTTTCTGAGGACAAGAATCCAGCCAACGAAAGCTCTAAAGAGAGCTGAGAGCTGCGAGCTGCTTAGAAAGCAGAAGTATACCGGCGTGGATAATTTATTCCTCATCTTCGGAGTCATCTGAAGGGGGCATCTTGCCTACGTTAGACTCATCTTCATCTGAATCTTCTGGGTATGCAGAGGTCTTTTTGAATTCCTTAGGCCTAGGAAAAGGGAGAGCTATTAGCAGGGTCATGAATGGAATCGGAGATCGTAAGCGCACCAATATGGCTCTTTTCGCCACATGTGTTCGTCACGAACAATGTTTACGATCTCGCCCTCAATCTTGTTTTGCCTGGCTTCTGCCTCCTTGAAATCCAACAGCACGTAACCGCCGCGCCTAATCCAGATGGTACTGCGGAACTTTGCTGGGAGCTCTACGAGAACTGTTTTCTGATCTGGAAGAGAACATGTATAAAGGTTGTTTCCTTCAGCTTTGAGCACGCGGGCAATTGCTTGGGTTGAGGATAGCTCAGATGGCGGGGTGGAGGTTTCGGCAGCCGCAGCCAAGACATTCCTCTTGGGCCGTGCCATGACGTGAAGATGTCCTGTGCAATGGGAGATGTGGTGGTATAAGCTAATATTTATGGGCCTATGCAATAGCAGAAGATATTCACATTCATGTGTGTTGTTCATATGCAGATGTTGTGGTCAATAAATTTTGTTGAACCGAAGTTTTGCCAGTATTATTTCCAATTGCCCCGACGGCCCGTGCACGAGCTTATCCACCAACCTGAGAGGGGCAACTTATCCAACCGCGATCTCTCATCGTGAGGATTCCTCGCGGCATCGGAGCGATGGAGCGTTCGAGACTTAGTCCGCCTCTTCGGTGCATGCGGAATTTGATACCAAAATCGGAGCGAGATACGAGTATGAGAAAAATGTGACTCAAAAATAGCCAATACCAATAGCCACTTCTGCCACCAGCTCCAGACCGCTACCGGTCGCCTGACAGTGCTTGTTGGCGACAGAAGGGCCTTCTACCCGTGTATTTCTAATACGTTTTATTTGTTCTTTAACTTTTGCTGTCCCCAAGATCAAGTATTTCCTGGCCTATTTAATCCTCTTCCTTTCATCTTATCAGTCTCTGACCTAATTCTTTTATCTCTCTCTATCTCCTTGTCCTGTATTTAATAACAATTCACTCGCAATGAGCGCAGACGCCTTTCATACGCTCATCCAAATTGAGCCATCTACGGCTAATAAGGTTGAATCCTATGAAAATGATATGGTTCTACCAGCACCGGAGAGAGCATTTCCAAGAACTTATCATTCCGTCCCGGAGACTCAGAAAAACTCAATTGAACTAATCGATATTAAATCTTCTTCTAAGAACCATGACCCTCTTCCTTCTCCTACCGCTACACCTGCGGAATTGCCACTACTACGAAGTGATCTGGAGATGAGCCGGCCGGCCAGTCCTGTCGAAGACTCTGAAGCCTTTGGTGCCTTGCAAAGCTTTGCGAACCCCCCAATGAACAGATTCCGCATGCTGTCTGCTTGCTTTATAACATTTGCCATGGGAATCTCCGACAGTGCCCCAGGAGCTTTGATACCCTATATCGAAAGGTAATACTTTGATTAACCGTAACCTTTGCTTAGTACTCAACGCTCACACATGTTGTTCAGATATTACAACATTGGTTATGCCATTGTCTCCCTCATCTTTATAACGAATGCTGCCGGTTTTATATCTGCTGCTTTCTTTGTTGATGCCATACGCTCCCGTCTAGGAAGAGCCAAAGCCTTGTTATTTGCTCATTCCCTAATCCTCTGCGGTTTCTTCCCCATTGTCTTTACACCACCATTTCCTGTAATTGTGGCATTATTCTTCTTTCTTGGTTTCGGCAGTGCCATAAATCTAGCAATTGCAAATGTGTTTGTTTCTAATCTACAAAACGGTACCAAAATGCTCGGTTTCATGCATGGCAGTTATGGTGTAGGTGGAACTATTGGACCCATTATTGCAACAGCCATTGTCTCTTCTGGACAACCATGGAGTCGACATTATATTATCCCGCTGACAATCACCGCCTTTGACACAATCTTCGTCCCCTGGGCATTCTGGCATTATGACAAGGAGACAAACCAGAGTCTTCTTAATTCATCATCAGTTCAAGTTGCTATGGAGTCTGGTCCGACCTCGCCAACCCTCTTTTCTGATATGGTAAAAGTTTTAAAGCAAAAGGTCGTCATTCTCGGAGCGCTCTTCATCTTTGCTTACCAAGGAGCTGAGGTATCCATCTCAGGCTGGGTTATTTCATTCCTGATCACTACACGTCAGGGCTCTTCTGCATCTGTCGGATACGTTACCTCTGGTTTCTGGGGAGGGATTACGTTGGGCCGTTTCTTGCTCTCGCATCACGGACACAAAATAGGAGAAAAGGTTTTCGTTTATGGTATTGTCATTGGTGCAATAGTCTTTGAGTTTCTAGTTTGGTTTGTTCCGAATGTGATAGGTGATGCTGTTGCCGTCTCTGTTGTTGGCATCTTACTTGGACCGGTGTATCCCTGCGCAACCTCTTTGTTTCTGAGAGCAATTGCTAGACAAGATCAAGTTAGTAGCCTGGGAGTTATCAGTGCTTTTGGGAGCTCCGGTGGAGCCGTAGCGCCGTTCTTGACAGGCATTCTGGCGCAAGCTGTTGGGACCTTCGTTTTGCACCCTGTTGCTATTGGACTATTTACGACCATGCTTGGCTTATGGTTCTTTCTCCCAGATGTTCGGAAGAGAACGGTGTAACGTTTAGGAAAAGATTTTATGGATGGTCACGATTATTGGGGTCTGAATTTATAATGATTGGATAGATTGGCCTTTGTTTGGACGGCGCATATGCAGGGCTGGCTTCGGTTTAGAGTTGTGGGCGTCTCTTCTTTGTTTGCTTAATCGTTATCATGTATTCTGGTAGCTACTGTTCCTTCTAAGTCTGACTAATTTCCAGGTCTAGTTCTGCAGTTAGTATATTAAAGCTATTTAGTTCTCAAAGTCGGCCATCCATTTACTCTGTATCAAATATGTTGGGAGAAATGAGATAGGCCATCACGTTAAAGATGCTTGATAGAAAACTAGCCCTGAGCAGGATAGGCCTATATTTTTAAAAGAATTATTTTGTTACACTATGTCTACAAGTAATACACCAAAGACGATTAACATGTCCATATTCCCACAATACCATCTCTTCTTCCTTCCGTCATATATCCGTCTTTAATCCTAACCCTCTCTACGATAGCAGGCGGTTTACCTTGGGCCTCAGCCAGAACTCCTGCACCACAATCCCAGTGCCTTCCATCCACTTTATCGTACACTTTAACCACGTTCTCACCAGCGGCAGCCACGATGCGTCGGTTATCGAACATCATGCTCGTAATAGGAGCATCATAAGCGTAGGCGTCAAAGATAGAACCAGTACGGAGATCCCAAATCTGTGGTATCTTGTCAGCCATGCCGGAACATTTAATAGAGCACTTCGCAGCAAATAGGCACTTACCCGAATACTCCTATCCAAGCTTCCTGTAATGAGATGGACATCATCAAATTGCAAGCATGTCACGGGACCGGTGTGTCCCACTAAACTACGGTGCACCTGTCCGCTTCGAAGATCCCATAATCTTACCATGCCATCAGCAGTCCCGCATGCTAGAGCGGCATCGAAAACTTGCAATGCCCCTACGAAATCTGCTGAAGAGTCTGGTGCCCTCCCTGTCTGGCGCCATGTATGATCACCGGCGCCTATTGTTGCGGAAGCTTGTGCTGCCGCCCACATGACATCGAGAGTTTGCACACAACGACCTTTTTCAAGATCCCATTGTCGGAGAGTCTTATCCGCTGAACCAGAGATCAACGTGTCACCTCTGAAGTGTAGAGCAGTGACCTCATCCACATGAGCCTCGAGAGTAAACAGAGGGCAATCGGCCATGCTCCCCGATGGTGGGATAATAACTTCAGGTTCTGCATCTTCGTCCCCTTCTTCCTCGGCCTCTTGTTTGCTCGCCAGGTTATCTTGTGGGTCATAGCGAGCTTTACTTAGGTCCCAAAGACGAATGGTGGCATCCATAGATCCTGTTGCAACAATATTGTCCTCTACTTGCAACGCTCTTACGGAGGCTGCATGACCCTCTAGAAGTCCTATACATCTTCCAGCATTAAGGTCCCATACACGGACAGTGTCGTCAAGAGCAGACGTCACCATGGTTCCAAAGGGCACGTCAAAGTCCAATGCAGTTATCATATCCCCATGCGCCTGTATCTCCCGGATGCTAGAACCAGGCTCGAAGTGCTCATGCAATATGGGCATCGACTTTCGTCGTATCGTCTTATGCCTCTTGGAGCGCGTTGGCGTACTCGACGCAGACGGGAGCTTTTCGTATATCGATTCAGACATAAAAGATGCGTCCATAGCACGATCTTCGGACGCTTCCAGGTCCTCCGCAGTTGTAGCTGCAGCTTCTCGCGCAAGCGCTTCAGCTTCGTCATGTTGCTCTTGAGCAACTTCTAGCTTGTTTTCTACATCCAGGACTTCGATAATGTTAGTTCAATCGAAGAGGAGTCTTAATAGGTTGTCTATACATACTGTCATGTTCGAGCAACGCCTCCTCCTGTTCCAGTTGAGCCAGTCTGTCCAATACGATTTTTCGCATGCCATTCAGATTGGCAATCTTATTATCAATTTCGCGGATCTCACAACTCGCCATGTTCTTCCGTATGCTCATCATCTCCAATTGATGGTTTAAATCGCCCCTCGCCTTCTTAAGCTTGCTTAGGGGGGTAGCGGCGCCCGAAGAGTCGGACTCACTATTGTCCTCTATAAGCTTTCTCCCTCTCGATACTCGCCTGTGGTGGTGGTGACGTTTATGTGCTGTTGAGCCCTCAGGCAACGTAGCTTGAAAACCTTGGAACAAAGAGTAGGCATTTTCATCCTCAGGGATATTTCGTAGAAGTTCATCAGGCAGGTAGGACAGCGCGCGATGTTGGATCTCGGATGTGGATAGTTTCGATCGAACTAGATCGGTAGGTGACGTTTTTGCCAGAGCAAAGACGTTCCTCTGCAGGTTTGGTTTTCTCAACTGCTTGTGGAGATCACTCATGGCACTCTGATAATGAGCGCTGGCTGACGGATCAGACAGAGGGCCCATTAGATGACCGGCAGTGGTCGTAACCTTTCGCCCGAAGGCCTCTAGACTTCGAGTCTAACATAGATGTTGGTATGAGCTCTAGCGGATCCAGAAGTGAAGGGCATATATACCGAGAGAATACCATCTTCATCCCCATCCCCATAGGCATTGTGGCTGCCCGAGCTAGCCATGCCTAGAATAATATTTACCTATATTCAAACCATGAAATACGATCAAAATGGGGCGCCCGTAGCTCGTAGGATGTTTCCGACAGGAATTTCCTCCCGGCTCGGCTCTGGATGTGTTTATCTTGGAGCTATGAAACCGATGATGCGCGGTAAAGCCACAGCGTGGCTGGCGCGTGCATGTAGGTACCAACGATTACGGTGATCCACAGTGCTCATTTGGGAACCATGAAAGTGCACTTTGAGAAATATCCCTGGTTAGCATTACCTATTAAATCACTCGTGAATTTGACCAAAATACTCATCCACGAGCTGTTTCTGAAGCTACTTATCCGGAAATTTTGATCTTAGATCTGTAGGTTGGAAATAACTCTAACAGTCCCTCTTTAGCACAGATTAATATGTCCAGCGGGCACTTTAGTCTGCCGTAGTGGGATGAACCCCACAGCGTCCAGAGCTTGGTGGAGGGTCTTAATTGCCCTTCTAGTCAGATCTTAGCAAGCTGGTAATAAAACTGCATCTATAGAGTATTCAGAGAGACCATACACTAAAAATACAGTAACTCAAGCAATCATCCAATTCTGGGAAAAGCAAATTTGCGGTAGCTTAGCATTTCTGGTGAGCATCATACTCTCCCCCGCTCCGATATTCGGCTGACTCTCCCAAGTAAAATATGGATACAGCAATTGATCTTTCAGATGCCTCTAAGGCTCTGGATCTGGATAATATTCGCTTTCAACTCATGTGATTGCTTCTCAGCCAAGCTAAATTGCCTAGCCCAAGAGCTAACTGCCGTACTTTGCAGTCGATTGGAAGATACCATCACTTTCCACCTGATAGAGCGCGTCCAGTTCCCATTAAACGGCACAATATACAAAGCCGGCGCTATTCAAATACCTGACAGCGATCTCAGCTTCCTGGACTGGACACTCCGGGAGCGGGAGAGGCTCGATTCTCTAATTCGGCGATTCCAGTCACCAGACGAGTACCCTTTCTTCCCGGATGCGCTGCAACAACCCATACTACAACCGCTTCACTACCCAAAGATTCTCTACAAAAACACCGTCAATGTCAATCAAGAAATCAAGAAATACTATATCGAACAGTTCCTTCCAGCTGCCTGTGCGGATTTCGGACGAGGAGACCGGGGAGAGACTCAAGAAAACTATGGTTCAGCAGCTACGTGTGACATTGCGTGTTTGCAGGCTCTGAGTCGGAGAATTCACTTTGGAAAGTTCGTTGCGGAGTCAAAGTTTCAGACGGAGCCCGAGAAATTTACCAAACTTATCCAGGCTGAGGACAGAAAAGGGATCGACGACGCCATTACGAACAAGGCGGTGGAACTCAAGGTTATTGAACGAGTACGATTGAAGGCGAAGACTTACGGCATGGATCCTGCTACGGGAGCTGAGGGACCAGCAAAGATTAACGTGGAAGCGGTGGTGTCAATGTACAGAGACTTTGTCATCCCTCTAACTAAGGTTGTAGAAGTGGAATACCTCATGCAGCGGTTACTACCCGAATAGAGCTCCCTCCTTTAGAGATGTAGACAAAAAAGGTCAAAACCCAAAAGTTTCGCATAAAAGTAATAAATCATTCTATTGTCCTGGGTTGAGGTATTCACTTATAGCTTTGACTGCACCCTTGAATTTGCCCGCTTCGATCAAAATCATCGATCCCTGAGGCTTGATGCCCATATCCTGGAAAGCCCTCTTGCTATCNTNGCCACGTTATCGCCCTCTTCTTTGGTATATGAGAATGTTCCGTATGCCAGTGCATGTCTCTGCAGGACTTCATCCTCTGGATGGAAGTAAAATACCTCCCTCTCACTCTTGCCTGCTTTACTCTTCTTCTGCTTCGGGTTATCTTCGTGGTCCAAGGCTGATTCAATCTCATGGTAGACCTTGGAGACTATGAGGTAATGCGTGAACTTATAAGGCTCATTATCTTCCACAGCATCTTGGATTTCCTCAATTAGCATGGAATACATCGGAGGAGCGATTTCCGCAGGGACGTTGATTAAGCGTTCGGCGAAGATGACTCCCACCTCAGATGAAGACGATGTGAGCACATTGGAAAGACTAGCGAGAGCCGGGTTGGTCTTGGACTTTTGTAAGATGTAATCCGTGAAATCCTTGACAGGCTTCTTATCGCGATGTTCGCGTAGATTGAGAATAGTGAGGAAGGCATAAGCATCTGTCTCCTTGCCGTCCACCTTCACGGTGGAGCCTAGGGTATTCTGGGTAATGATGAGATCGCTGAGCGCGGAAAGGTCAAATAACTGAGAATCAACGTCCAGTAACTGACGGAGAAGGCTTTTTACTCCATGGAAATCAATCTCCGAGTCAAAATTGAACCACTCAAAGTCGACGTTGACCATGTCAACATCCTCGTCCTGAGTTCAGTGAGCATTTGAGTACAGGAAAAAAGGTATCCAGAATAACTGGATCTCTTCATACCTCGTCACCACTGTCGTCTTCATCCACCCGGGCAGCAGGTGCATCCGGGAGGACTTCTGCATCTCTTACTCTCTTCTTAACCATTTTTATAGTATTTGAAAACCAATTCTTCTAGTTCCGCGTTAAAATGCGTCTCAAAGTCTGCTCTTGAGACAACATTCTGCGCTCACCGCCTGACTTTTCTGCCGGATACAAAATTTCCCCGCGCCGCCGCCACATATTGGAATAGCCCCTCTTTACATGATAGTGATATTTTGAAACTGGGACACGTGTGTCCGAACTTCAAGATTATTAATGAATATGATGATCGTACTTAACTGACATCTATCCGTAGCTGGATCCAAACCCAAAAAAGTTTAAATGCCTGCACCCGTGAAAAGGGAACGCTTTGTAATTTTTTTTACGATATTTGATTTGAAATATTATTGCAAATACCTAACCGAATCTATAATATTTGGCCAACCCCAGCGCATTTGCCCAGTTCCACCGCTTATATCACAAAACGCCTATAAGTCCGCTTTCTATGTGAAACTCCTGCTAATTTACTGAAAGACGAAAATAACGCCTGATCTATCTACAGACACCATCATGCCATAAGGCGATTCTAATAACGCAATATCAAGAATTGAATCCAGGTGTGACTTGAGCAGCTGTTGTTGCTGCAGTGATATGACTGTGGATCGTGGGGGACGACCGCTAGACTTGGAAGTGGAGTTGGAGGATCGTGAGCTGGCTGCCGCGTTAGGAGAGGTAGGATTTTGTCTAGGAGTTCGCTCAGTATTGAGAGTAAGCGCCGCCGTGGGGTGAGCAAAAGTATACTGGGGCTTAGGCTCGTCGGCTTCTAAGCCGCTGACGACCAGCGATTTCTCCACATTTGCCAGGTCCCAGAATCGGATCTTTTTGTCTGAGCCTCCAGTGATAATGAATCCATACTTCGAATCACGTCCATCGTCAAACGTGTCTGTGCCAACTATCATGGCTCTTACTCCGCGATCAGCATTGCTTGATCCACTTGACTCCAGAGCAGTTGCAAATCGACCGAGCATGCCCTCTGGGCGGTCTTCGTCCACCGGCCACGGATCATAGCCTTTTAAGCCTTCCTTCGTAGCACCAGCACGATACACTTCCCGACATTGTGTCTTGTCCACATCCCAAACCGTGACTTCTCCCTGGCCACTTCCACCTGCTACGCAAACCCATCTCCCTTTTCCTTTCGTAGGGTGAATGCAAATCCGATATATGCTTGTAGCTCCTGGAACCCCCCAAGCTTTGAGGCGTACTCTAAATCGTAGGTCCCATAGGTCTAGCACACCATGGGAAGTACCGAGCAAGAGCCAGTTTTTCTTCTTGTCAATGCAAAAACATGTTGTTGTGCCATGATGTACGGGGTTCTCTAAGGTATAGAGTTGCGCCAACGTGCGTAGATCGATGGCGATAACTCGACTGCGATTAGTAGCAACAAGGAGAACGGAATTCGTATCTGCCTTGTAATGCTCAGACCAGAGGGCAAATTCGCCTTCTGGGAGCTTATGCTCGCGAAGAACACGCAGCTTGCCATACCTTACTACTCCGCTGGTTTGGAGACAGTCAACACGGACGACATTGATGCTTCCATCACTCCCACAACTGACGAAGCAATGAGTCTGCTGAACGAAGCACAGAGATGTGATTTTCACCCCGATAGCATGCCTGTGTGTCTGTCGTGAGCGATGGGCAATATTGCGTTCCAGTCTACTAGTGTCCCAGACTCTGACACAACCATCATCGCCACCGGTCACGAAGAAGACATGGTCTGGTGCAACTGCAACGTGATGGATGGCACCAGTATGCTCAGAAAACGTTGCCACGAGCGTCCCGTCCGGCCTCCAAGGCTTGTCATTTGGCTGGTTACCACCTTTATTGATAGTCTTACGGCGACTTGGAGGAGCAATAAGGGGCCCAAACTCAACGGTATCGTTGGGATAGTTTTCCACATACATTGCATCGAGCATTTTCAAAATGTGAGGGTCATTGCCGGTATAAGTATGAGCAGCTCTATACCGGATCTGATCTTGCGGAGAAGCTTCCTGACCTTTGGCCAGGGATAGTGCTGATTGTACCGGAGCATGTGTGAACGGGCCTTCAAGTTTGCCAAAGACGTTAGTGGAGGTGGTGCTAGTATCTGCAACGGTTTTCGCAGATTCTTTGCGATTGAGAAGACCCATAGCACTTGGCTTGTGTCTGATTTTGCCAGCAGTATCTCTTGAGTTTGCACTAGATGCCGTTTCCTGAGTGGAAATGGCCTCATCATTCGGCGCTCGACCAGTTAAAATAGCTCTTCTCTGAGAAGCAGCATCTGACCCCGCTGGCGAATCTGCAGGTGAGAAGACGGGGGGCGTGGATGAAGGAGCGTCTTTGTTAGCTGTAGTGATGGCTAAAGCTGAGTTGTTTCTACTTAGTTTGTAGGCACCGCGTCTCTTTCTAGACAAGGGATCGTCAATGGTCATAGAAGCATCGAGGAGTGCATCTGCAATGGTATGCGGTGCATTATCATCTCCTGATGGAGAAGATTTGGTTTGACGGTGGGGGTCGTCCATAAGCTGTTGTTCATCGAACATAACAGTCTGGGGGGTTATGCCAATATTGCGAAGATTAATTATATTATTCAGGTACGAAGCGTGTTGTGGCGGTTCTCTGGGTTTTGAGAGAGCCACCCTCCATATGTATTCCCTGAGTGCAAGGAGTTTGAAATCATCATCGGTGGTAAGTCCCATAGTGCGAAGTCTGGATAACCATTGCTCGTCTTCCTCATTTTTGGAGACTCTCTGCATCGCGTTGGAGCCCAGCTCCTTTGCAGAGATCGTCGGTATCGAGTAACCCNGAATNTGAACGAGAAGGTCCGTAATCGATGCACCGGCTTCCAAAAGATGCCTCTGTCTACTTTCTGCGCCCAGGTTGTAGAGAGGTCGATGATATTTCTTGATAGCGGTCTTTTGAGGGCATCTAATATTGCCAGTTCCGAGAAGTCTACTATGCTGGTCTTCAGATAAGGTCGGATCAAGGGTAACACGATACATTGAGTATCTGCAGGTGATAAGAACCGCGTGGCGGACGAGAAAAACATTGCTGCTGCCTCTCGTATCCAGATGTTAGGATGCATCGAGAACCGGCCGACAACATCCACAAGCTCCCATACTTTTGATCGTTGAAACAACCCAAGCTCTGCCATACTGGCAAGAGAATAAATCACTTTTTGTACCACAAATTCTTCGGGATCTGTCAATGCCTGAACCATTAACGGCAGAATGAATTCCTCCAGGCTGGTGCCGCCTAAGAAGGTGGCCACTCCAACAATGGTTTCGAAAAAGGCACACTTTAGCATCCAATCCCTATCATTGAGGTAGGTATTTAAGTGGCTCAGGATAATATCGTTGGACTCCGCCGTGCCAAAAAATAGGCACAGTTCTGGTACAGAGCCTAGAAAAGCTCTTTTGACGGAACAATCGGGATCGGTGATTAAAGCCTTCGTAGGTGTCTCGAAGAGGAAGATCAGTTCGCTACGAGCATTATCGTAGAGACCTTGAAATGCGTGGTCCACACCAGTGCCATCTTCTGTCTCAGGATCCACCGTTGGAAGGGATCCATCAGCTCTCAGTGTTGCAACCATTTCCAGGTATCGGGATGCTGACGCCGCCAAACTTCCCAGACAAGCAGCGTATGTTGCGCGAACAAGTGGACTCGGTTTCGACGGAGAGCCATGGAGGAAGGCTTGCATTCGAGGCATGATATATTCGGGGAAAACATTTGCATTGATCGGGGAGACAACGGTGACCAGAGCTAGAAGTTGAGTCAACGTTCGGATCGCTGCTATTTTTACAAGGTCGTTCTTGTCGTTCAGCAAAGATACTACATAAGGAAGCACACGGTCAAGCTTGGCTTCATCTGTGAGGCGCTCTGAGAACGCTAGCAGAATATCACAAGCACGGATCTTGGCGGTGGCTCTTGCAGTGTTTCTCAGCGAAGACACAACTAGAGTCAAGAATATGAGTGTTCCATCATCACTACCATTTCGTTCGATAATAGTGGCTTGATGTTGGTTATTAGGAATATTCAGGTATAAGGGAAATAGCCCTAGTTGAGAACTGGAGAATATCGGCTTTTGAAGAGGCTGTTTATGTGCTTCATAACCTAAAAAGTATGATATCTTATCAAAGTCATAATATATTCGGTCGATTCGATCATCCGGCTCCCCAAGGTTTACTGACGCGCCTGATATCGGAGACCTTCCCGAAGATGGATCGGTAATAAGGCCCATGTATTGGTGAAGGAAGTTGTAGAAGTATTCCGGAAAGACCTTCTTCCTCCAAAACCCAAGATATTCTTCGGCGGAGTACCTAGATTCAGGATCCAGATTTATCATATGCGCCACCATTTCTCTGACCTCTTTATCGGCGATGCGATTTAAGTGTGTCATGACGGGATCATATTCCCTTCTGCGATATTTATAGAGCTGGCTCAGCGTGAATATTGGCGACTCGAGAAAGAGTTCTGCGATAACGCATCCGGCACTGAATACGTCCATTGCCCATGTAATCTGTGCCTTCGGATCTGGAACCTCTCCAGCCGCAACGAATCGCTCTGGAGCAAGGTAGCATGTTCGTCGGCCAGCCGTGTCGAAGAAGTAAGAGAAATCAGCTGGGTTATCTTCTGGCAACATCGTCGGCTTGAATGAGGATGAGAAATCGGATAGGTATAACCAGTTCCAAGATGTCACAAGTGTGTTCTCTGTCTTGATATCGCCATGAAATATATCTCGCGCGTGACAATCCCGTAAGGCGCACAGAAGCTGATATGCGAGCCATTTCTTCTCAATATCCTCCAGAAAGGGACGAGTGCTCATGCGGTCATAGAGCGAACTGTAGAAGTATTGCCGAACCAAGTATCCATTCGTCTCTGTCTCGATTATTCGCTGGTAGGGGAGAGTATTCGGCACATCGGCCAGCGCTCTGCGTTCATCTATAGCTTCTTATCAGTTTCTATATATCAAAACCAAACCCANNCCCTTGGTTATGAATTCATACCGATTATTTTCTGCTTATATTTTGCCAGGCTCATAGCGTAAGGCTTCACAATGACCTTGACCAGAACTACGCCATCCTGATGTCGCGCTCTGATGCTCTTCATGAACCTAGCTGTTCCCATAGATTTTTCATACACAAGATCTGAAAGCTCCGGGACATCGATGCCCGCGGAGCCCGCAGAGAGCGTGTTAAGGGAGAAACCTTGTCCCATGATTTCGTATGGGCGGAGCTCATCTGGGCCGCGTCATAAACTACGCTTAACGCATGCGATTTAGGACATTCTGAGAAGTGGCAGAGCTGCAGAATCGTCGTTCAAATGAATGTAGATAACGAGGGATCTTAACTGGTCGTCTCCGAGCGCCGTCGGCACGCAGTTACCATTGTGTCATACGGTAACGTGCGAGATGGAGCTTCATCAGCGTGCCTGGGGAAGTGTACGGCGGGGGTGAAGAGCAAATAGCGCAGAACGTGGGGCCTTGCAGAGAAGCTTCTCTCCACTACGATTCAGAACTGGCACGTACATTTCCAATCAGAGGGGTGTTGCTCAATGATTTTAATGATTTTTTTTCCATTTGATAAAATTACGTCTGCGATATAACTACGGATCCTGCCAGGCCTCAGCTCAGAGACTATGATTTAAGCCCATCTCTCAAACGAGATATATCGATCTGACATTTAACGCGAGGTATGAGCAGCTGGGGACAACTATTCAAACCCTCCCCTTTCTTCGCATCTCCTCGAGATCATCAGCTTGGATTTCAGCATCGATCTTAGCGCCTTTGCTAGGTTCGTTTCCGTGTAGCTTAGCCTACAAGTTATTAGCCCAGAAATTCGAATTTCATCATTCCTGTAGCATAACAAAGAAAGGAAACCTTCAATACAAGGTCCACGTACCGGTAATGTTGGGTCTCGTCTTGAAAGGTCTGCCTCATCAAGTCCACCGCCCTGCTCGCGGAATGTTTGTCAGCATTGCCAAAATTTCTAGATCCTCATTCCGCAGTAGTAAGGGTAACCTACCTCTGGCTGGCGTTCCAGGCGATCTCGGATGGTGGCCTCATCCTCTCCACCTAGGAAGAACAATCAGTATGTATTATCAAACCATGGATGTGGCGGCTTACGAGTAGCATTTGGGCGATGATTGCCCTGCTTGCTTTCCTGCCACCGTCCTTCACTTTTCAGTTTCTCAATTTCAGCTTGCGAGTAATTTCTTTGGTCTCCTGATTCGTAGACCTGGCTATTGCCAACGTTTGATAGACCACTTCCAGACGACATATTTGCCTGCTCTGCTTTTTGCGTTTGCTTTGGGGATATAGAGAAAATGAATTGTTTCAGAAATAAACACTGAATAAAATTGATTTACGAAAAGGTGGAAATATATACTTAGAGCTCTGTTGCGTTGATGGTTTTGTAGCACGCGACCGCTGTGGAGAGGTTAACGTCATAGATGCCACTATGAGGTAACCACCAGAGTTGCCATACCCAGAATTGCCACGAATTTCGAAAGGCATTACATCTTCCTGCTTTAGCTGTCTCAGCATCTTGACTTAAAAGCAGTAGATCAACCAGACATGTGTAACAAGCTGCATCGCCGCTTAGAAAATGGAGGCAATCTCTTCGTTGGCCTGGCGGTCTGCCGAAGGCCTCTGAAATTAGCAGCTACATATCCAAGAAGTCTAAAATTTACAACTCGGAGGCACATCAACAATTGATTCCTTTACTTTGCTCCAGAGCGATTTTTGAAATTATGAATCGCTATCGCGGCCAACTTGAGAATCGATCTCGATGATTCTGGAAGCCGGTAAACCTCGCATCAAAAGCTTTGTAATGTTTGGTACTCTGGGACCGAATCGATAGCGCTCGCTGGTGATAGCTTTGCATGAGACTTCAGCCACGCTTCACCCTCTGAAGCCTGAGTGCTAAAACCGCATTGGGGTCACAAACATGCATTATGCGACCCCTTCGAGTTCATAAGAATAGCCATCGCTAATGATGACATTAAGATAGTCCATATAGGTATTGTCGGGCTAAGCTGCATCGAATATCCCCAGTACGGCGCTTCCCGCCAAAATTTTCAAACATAATACGGCAGATATTTCGCTCGTTCCAGATCCTAATTCCGTCGCGAAACGCGGATTGCCCTCGGCGATCAAACGAGTAAAGACCTATGAGAACTGATGGAAGTCTTGTCGGAGCCTATCCGTTTAGTTACATTTTCATTTCCGGTATCTGACCTTGGTCCCCAGAGATCCCTGACAGGGCTGGTCTGATGTAACCTGAGGCATGGGAAAGCAACCACGGCTAACCCTGCCGTGTCTGGCTGCATTGGCAACTGTGCTTAACCTTCTGCAGGCTTTGTCTTTCTCTAACGTATCAATAGTGGCATGCACAGCACGGCAAGCTCGTATCCAGCATGCATCGCACGGTATGGTCCTAGCTTATAAGATCCTTTCCCCAGTGGGCGTTTGTAGAAACGTATCTGGATCTGGTACGCCAACTCGCAACTCTAGCGAAAAGGCGGGCGATCTTCTTGTGAGGTACAAATAGCATAGGCCAGACCATCCGATGTTGCAATTATGTCTGGCGAGTTTGAAGTGGCTTAAGGCATAAAAAAGGGAGGCTCCCTGCGGTATCAAGATCGCTCAAGTTTCGAATTGTGTTAGGTCGGTGACCCTCTGCGCCGAGGTCCAACCAGCGATACCGTAGTCGGCATTATTTATGCGGACATCACGGGTCTGTTCTCAAACCCAGAGAAAAACCTTTGTCAAACGCTCGCCAGGAACTGCCACAATACTGCCCCGCACCCATTCCAGTACGGTAGTTGTGTCTCGAGGTTGAAACCAAACATTCAAGGAGCCCAGACCGCTTTCGGCTCATAAATACGGCGTACAGGATTAATAAGCTGCCCTAGGAAGACCGTGCCAGCAGCTGGTGTTGGGAAGCTTCGGCGTGATTGATACGCAAGGCTGAGCAAGATGTGTATTCTGCATTGCGATTTCTCTCCTTGGTTGTTACTCGTATCGACGTGACTGTACAATAGAGCACTTTGGGGCGGCTAGAAAAGCACCAGAGTTTCACGCCACCAAGCATCAAGGTTTGTGGTTCTTGGACTAGCTCTCACTAAACAGGGCAGCTTAATTGTGAGCTACAGGTCCAGATCGAGACATTCAACGGGCGAGATAACGGATTCGTTCCTAGCACGATGCTGGAGGCCAGCCGAAGTCTTCATGCCCACTTTTTCTGGGGGAGGGGAGCCTTCCTCATCCGTCCGCGATGGACCGCAATGAGCGTTGCTGCGTTGTGTCTGGTGGGAGAGCTGTCGTGTCGTGTCGAGGGAGCGAAGGTGACGGATCCAAGCCGAGGGGAGCAAGCAACCCGCCATCTAATTTACCAGCCCTGGCTCCAGTGGGTCTTCTCGCCAGCCCCGGCCTGGGCCTGCCAAGAAGAGCCTGGCTCGGCCAATCAGGACGCCCTGGAACCGTAACAGCCTGGAGGTCGAGGCAGACAAGAAATTGCTCGAGCAGTGACATTGACAGTTAACAGTAATGACAGTGCACCTGAATCATATCCGTAGCACGGATATCGACAAAGTATCGGCGACGCACGATGCTAGACGGGGAGGCATCTTATTATTCTTTTGCGTGGCTAGACAGACCGACTACAACTGGACGGGACGGAGACGTACGCAAGCTGGTCTTGCATCGGACAATAGCGGCGTGCTCTGCATTGTGCCTGCATCAGCTAGCAACGTAGCGCTGTGAAAGGTGCTGTCTGGGTCCGTGTAGTGTGTATGGTAGTGCAGGTGCAGCAGCTGTACCTGCCAACGCCGCAGCAGCCCGCGGGCTGGCCAGGTGCATTTTGCAAACACCATCGGTCGCTTCTACAGAGCATCCAGCCTCAAGACGCCAACAAACAGACGGCGCCCGGCG
The DNA here is from genome assembly GCA_000743665.3 of Scytalidium sp. 3C. Classification (NCBI taxonomy): domain Eukaryota; kingdom Fungi; phylum Ascomycota; class Leotiomycetes; genus Scytalidium; species Scytalidium sp. 3C. The sequence continues at coordinate 52,563 of JMRO03000125.1, read as the reverse complement.
CAGGGTTTGAGACCGAGGCCCTGGATAAAGGACACCGAACAAAGAAGCAAAGATGAAGGAAGATGAAGAAGGAGGATGGACCTATTCTAAAACAAGTTTCAACTCCACTCAAGCTTAAAATAATTACAGAACAGTCCTGTTCTCCCATCTGATCGTCGCTGGCAGAAAAGGGGTCCAAGAACCCATGCATGGGAATTCTGAGCGAGATGCAGAGTACCTGGCCTCAGGCACAGATTGTACGGACCACGGAGGTACCTCACGCGCCAGGGCGGAAAGTCCCTCGCTAAGGCAGGATAAGCCAGACGGAGGGCCCAGCACATGAGGCGGCCGTGCATTCCGGCCCTGGAATCCGTGGAGCGGCGCCATTGGCCCGGCGCGCGGCGGAGCCATGCCTGGGGGGAGCTAGCTGCCCGTGAAGGCCCAGTACTTGCAATTTAGGCCCAGGGACCATCAACTCTCACCTTTTTGTGTGCCGGGGGCCTTGACGGCTGCCCTTGTCGCATCCTGTCCTGTCGGTCCTGTCCCTTCTCCTTCCCCCCCATTGCTGTTCCCCCTTCCACCGTCGCAAGATTCGCGCGTTCCCACATCCCAGCGCCACCGCTCGATCCCTTCAGGCTGTTTTGTTGTGCTGGCATCAGGTCAAGCGGCCCTGCTACTGGACGGTTCCCTTCGATCCCTTGCCTACGAAGACTGCTCGCTGCCGTGCCGGTTTGTAATTTCCCTCTGCTCACCACCAATCGAGCTCTCTTCCTCCCTCTCTCTCACCAGCCCTCTGACTTGTCCACCAGTCACTCGTCACTCGTTTTGATACTTTTCGATTCTTTCCTTGTGGCCATCGCCTGGCCAGCCTCTTTTTTAAGACTTTTGCCCTTTGGCAAGAGGTGGTGTGTTTTTGGCTGTGGAGCGGGAACTTCTGCGATCGGGAAATCATTTGCAAACACCAGGACGACCCCGAGCGAGCTTGGTCAGGAAGAGAACGTGTGAGAGGGTAGAAGAGCGTGTACGACTGGAGAAGAATAGAGAAGGATTCAGACTGCCGACTGCCCGAACGGCAACGACACCGATTCGCGTCGATGAATTGACAAGAGAGCCTCAATAATACGAATTGATTTGGAAGGATATGCATGGAATGGGACCCAGCTGCGATCTGCTCGACCATGATGCAGCCCTGAGCAACGTGGTCAGCGTACCGACACTATCTTCAACCAGCACTGCGCGCCCTCTCGCAATGGATCGAGGCCGTAGTCGACGTCGAGCCACGGGATTCAACACCAAAACTGCTCTCCTTTCCCTTCTGGCCGTCGCTCCCGTCACAATGGCCGCTGAGTCGTGCATCTCCCTGTCTGGTTCCAAGCTCTGCCCTGCGTTCAGTTCGGCCTCCATTTCTACCGACGACACTCTTGTCGGATTTTTGTAAGTTTTCACTCTCCCCCGTTCACAGCTGGATTGGCACAAGTCTCCATCTTCAGATGGCGAGATTACATATGCATATACGTATCCTTATTTTCGTGTTCTGAGAACGCGTCTTGGTCTAACCTTATTGCAGTCCCTTCCTGAAATTCGTTTCCGACACTGCCAGTTTCGATCAGCAATTCAACACCTATCTCTCGACTTCTTATCTACAGGAAAAGTGAGTTATTCTACCGCCCCAGCCTCTCATCGAATTCAGATTCCCTCGGTCTAACGTACTATGCTCCTCCAGATTCGAGAATATACTTGGTTGCGGACCCATTGACCTTTCCAACTCCACGCTCACTTCCAATCTTTATGCTCGTTTCACCACCACAGTAATTTGTAATTATATAGTGCAAAACTCAAAAGGCCCATGTGGTCTATCGGCCAATGCTTCGATACCAGTTTGTGCTGACACTTGTGTACGTATTATAACAGACAAGGCCTTGTCTGGTGTTCTGGTACGACGGTTGTCGAGACTAACAGCGATTTCTAGGCTCAACAAGCAGAGAGTGAATCAATGATCATTGCCGATTCCCAACTATGTCCAGCGCCTGGTCCTGGTAGTAACGCTGAATCCCAGATTCGCGCCGATTTCACCAACTGTGCGCTCCCCGATAACTCCCTCTCCGATACCTGTGTTGAAGGCGCCGTAAATGAGCCTGATAACTGCGGCTTTGGAAACAGCACGTTTGGCCTCTGCGAATATTGTCATGCCGGAGGACAGAATAGTACCGATACCTGCTGCTACAATTCGCAGGTCCAGCAAAAATGTGCTGGAGTTGTGTTGCCTACTATCACCGCGTTTATGACTTTCGCAACCACTGCTCCTACCGGATCCCCAACATCCAGCTCATCTTCTAATGCAACCGCCCCTGCTGCTGCTGCGTCCCATGGAAACCACCTGTCAGGAGGCGCTATCGCAGGAATTGTGATTGGAGCAGTTGCAGGCGTCGCCATTCTAGCGGGTCTGATTTTCCTCCTGTTAGCGTGTCTCCGTCGCAGAAGGGGTAGCCAGCATGGAGGTAGTGTTTTCAATCAGCCGACACCACCCAGAAAGATTCAAGGAATGGCATACAATCCAGCCACGACTACGAAGAGCCAGTCTGGAGGCGTTGATGTGCTTCCGGGTGGACGAATTGCGCGAATGTCGGCATTGGAAGGTGCTTCAGGTGATTCGCCTCCACATGGTGATTTAGCTGGTGCTGCGGCCACCGGTGCTGTTGGAGGTTATGCGGTGAGAAGGAGGAGAACGATAGATAACTCGTCATCCTCAGAGTATGGAGATAGTCCCATATCCAACAGCCGTCTGGGCGTCCTCAGACCCCCACCAACTTCGCGCCGAAACGGGTCGTTATCCAGCAATTCCGTGCTTGGGGATGTCGATCCTCAATCTCCTAATTCTGGAAGCGGCGATGGAATGTCGTCTCCCCAAGCAATGACAAGCCAGCAGTCGGAGCAGTTATCCTCCTTCAAGGATTATTATTCGCAAGAGGATATTCACCCTGGAGATAAGGTTGCCACGCTCTGGGCATATCAGCCACGCGCAGGAGATGAGTTCCATCTCGAGAGAGGTGATATGCTGAAAGTGGTGGGAATCTGGGATGATGGCTGGGCTACAGGTGTCTTGCTTGATCAGCGTGCGGAGGACTGGGATGTGAAAAAGCATGTTCAGAGAGACAGCGGGGTCTCTAGCACGTCGGTTCGCAGAGACTCTTCTCCTCCGACAACCGGAGAAATTAAAGCCTTCCCGCTTGTTTGCGTTTGCCATCCAGATCACTGGAGAAAGACGATTGAGGGTGACGGTTCGACGGAGACCGGATCCACCCAGCAAGGACCTCCAGGAGGAATCTAATTAACGCTTCAAGACATCTGTACTTTGCTTGGCTTCCGTTACATACGGTCTCATGATGGTGTTTGATTGTTCTTTTCGGTGTCGGCGTTCTGGTCACGGATTATACACACCTGTCCTTCGCACAGCTACTCAAATCCTCGAACCTTTCATCTTCCTCGGGCTTTATCCAGACATCATTGCATCTTCTAAGCGGCATTGGTGTTCATATAGGCCACACATAACTATACTTCGGACACACTCCTTCCATCCTCTTTGAAACATATATTTCATGTCTGTTACGCTTCTAGAGACCTCGTCTTACGATTTTGCATTGCGTTTACACCGGCACCGCCCTCACACATACAAATATAGTTCAAAATGCGCGCTTTAGCGTTTCGCGTCGACTATTATGTCCGTGTGCGCTTTACCAGATGGCGTGGCATGCATCTTCAGCTCCAGTCTCACACATTTGCCATTTCGACATTTACCCATTTCTCTCAGAATATCTATTTTTGTCGAGAGCATAGCAAAATCTTTTTCCATTCTTATATATATCTGTATACCCAGATCCTTGTTGGTAGTTGCTTGTTGCTGCTGAACAGGGGTTTTAACACGCGCATGAGACTATGCCTTTTCACCTACTTTCATCCGCGTTGGAGTTTGTTTTCAGATCGTTGGTGGTGATAGCAGCGGAGAAGCAGACTTGGTGAAGAGAAGCAGAAAAGGGGAAATGGTCCAGAGGAGGCTATGGATGCCGCATAGATAATGAGAAGTGTGAGCGACAGTGGGAAATAGAATTATTCCGTTACATGTGTGTGCATTGTGCTTCTCCAGTCCCGAATCAAATTTTCTATAAACATTGTACCTCAAATTATCGAATCTTGTCCCGATTGCAATCTTGTACGGCTCTTAACGGCGATGACGATACTCCGTACGCCTGACGATTTCTCATGTGCTTCGAAGCTTGTTTAGGACTAGCGCGGAGTCGTGTAGCTAGACCTTCACATTTCTGATGTTTAGCGGAGGGGAGCAATGCAGACTTTCAGCCTCGTCGACCAGATCCACCCTCACACCCCAGAAATTCTCTTCTCTATTCCATTTCTCTCCCGACATTTTGCTCCTTGCATAGGCAATCGCGAGAGACAGACCACCTAGAAAACATTAGCGACGGGACTCGAAGCCTGAACGTAGACTTGAACGCACAAAGAAGAAAAAGATGCGGCTCACGACAGAGCTCCTGCAATCCTCATTATCATACCTCAATCCGCTGAAGGAGCGAGAACTCGACCTGCGAGGTGCGTGGACAAAGATATCCAACAGCATGTGGCACGCAAATTAGCACGCGCGGGCAAGTACCGTGCGTGTGGGAGATATAGATTGATACCATTTCCCATCTGCGTGCTACCTTCCTGTCGCGTTTGAGAAATATTGCTATATAAATGGAGAGCTGTATTGATACGGGTTATAAACCTTTGCAGGACACAAAATACCAACCATTGAGAACTTGGGTGTTGCTGGGGTACGTTTACTTCCCGTTCTACTTCCCGTTCAACTATTCAACATCTCGACCCTCACTCTCTCGTCATATCCCGTTCGAAGTTTATAGCATATACTTTTACCTTGACAGACCATACTATTGTTTCTGTGTAGTATTGTGTTCAGAAGTGGCTAACCGCTCATTCTCGATTTCTAGCCGCACGATGCCATCGACTTCACCGATAACGATATCCAGCAACTCGGCAACTTCCCACTATCGCCGCGTCTGCGAACACTATTACTGGCGCGCAACCGGATCTCCAGCATCCAGGCGACGCTGTCCAAGTCAATCCCGAACCTAACAACACTAGTGCTCACGTCGAATAACTTTGCGGAGTTGGCAGATCTGGACCCTCTCGCTGGGTTTGTACACTTGACGCATCTGGTTCTATTAGAAAACCCAGTTACCAGGAAACAGGTGGGTTATGGCCTTTTCCCTATCCAGTTTGCGCCTCATTGTTTGTCCGTGGAGGACCTTGAGTGCTTTAGGTGATGTTTGAGAAGTGAATGTTAATTTTTTGACAATTTAGTATTATCGAGAGTGGATCCTATATCGATGTCCCAGTGTGAGATTCCTTGACTACCAGAAGGTTAAAGATGCAGAGAGACAACGCGCAGTGGAGTTATTCGGTACGGCTGATAAGCCAACAGCAGAAGCTTCAAAGGTTAGTATCCATCTCTCTCTTGCAGTTACGCCCGTGACTCCTTTTCAGGAGTATCCCATTTGCTCTGTGGGATGGAGAGCTAAATTGAGAGGATTTTGCAGATTATGGGAGTCAAATCTCGCACTTTCGATGTCCCATCATCGAATGGTACATCAACAACTACCGCAAAGAACTACAGAGTCAAGCTTACGGATAAGGAGCGTAAGAAGGTGGAGGAACTAATTCGAAACGCAAAGAGTTTGCAGGAGATCATTCGATTGGAGAAGGAACTCAATGAAGGTCGCGTGCCAGCTGCAGCCATGGGGCTCGATGATGCCATGGAGGAGTAAGGAAGGAAAAGGGTTGTCTTTTTTATCTGAAGCTTCTGGATTCATAAAGAAGGGAGAGTAAAGCGGATACCAAAAGATAGCACAGAGACGGCGTTTTCATTTCTCATGAAGGGGTATTTAAAAAAAAGGCGTTCTTGGTCAAGGATATGAGTATTTTTACCTTTCGTAGAAGTTGCTCCACCACACTCAAAGGTGTGGATTGTTGATAAAATGGCATATATGGAGGTCAAAGCACTTGGAGCAATAGTTCAGAAGTATGAAGTCTGAATTGAACATTGTTTCGAACCGAAAAGACTTTGCTTTTGATGTGTTACATATGATAAAGCCCCGATGTAGTGTGAACCGACGCGCATAACAGACGTTACTCTTGCATATTCAAGATATCGAGTTCCCTCATGAAAGTTAAGAGGCCAGCTTCCGCATCATCATTAACTCATCTCCACATCTCCCTGCTGTCCATTCACCCCACCAGGTCCATGTGTCCTTGCATCTCGAATCTCCATATGAAGCTGTGCGTTCGGACCATCCACTACTAAAATATCGCTCACGCCGCTCTGGCGAGGATGACCTTGAGCGCGGGGAGACGAATTCAACTCATTGGTGCCCAGTCCATTGATACCAGTCCCATTCGTAACAGCCGCGTTGGCACTGTTGAGCGGAAGCTTCTTCCCATCCAGAGTGGTCTGGCCTGGTTCGACTCCTGCTCCTACTGCCGCTGGTTCGCCATTTGCGCCTGGGGTAGTGCTGGTGCCGGCGCTGGCGCTGGCTTTCTTTTCTTTTACTTGCTTGTAAGGCACTGTGCGTGGGACAACGTCTGATAGGAACTCTAGGTTGTCGTGACGCGAGACCGCGCTAGCTATTTAGGGGGAATGGTGTGTTAATACGGGATGTGAGAGAATGAAGGAGGGAAAGGTGGACTAACATAAATCGCGGTACTGGATATTACGACGAGGTTTTCGCTCTGATTTCACTACGTTGTGGGCTTGCTCTGCAAGGTACTGGATGAAGAGTTCCTAACAGGAGCAGAAAGGATTAGCAGGTTGCTCGTAAGAGATTTCAAAAGGGAGAAATTTTAGATGGTATCATTCTTACTGTGGCGAGTGTTATGACAAACGCAGCGTTATTTGAGCACATGTGTATGTCATTGTCTAACGCAATAATCTTCTTCACTCTTGAAACTGTGCAAGTCAGCAGAGACCGTAACTTAGGAAAAGAGTGCGAAATTACGTGGTAATTGCGTGTGTCCTGTGGGTTCCCTCCTGGGAGGTATGGCTGTTGTATTGTATGGCATGTTGTGAAAGAGATGGATGCTCTTTATGAGATTGAACGAGGGTGCAAAAGGAAGTGCCTTTGACGTCGTCTGCGGATCCTAGTGCCGAAGGTAAGTGTGTTATACTTATATCCTCTTCAGTACATGGTTAAGCCAAGTTAAGCACCAGCAGTGTTGAGATATGAATAGAGAATGTGACCGAGGAACGAATTTGACCTGGATTTCTTTGATAACTGGAATCGACAATGACAGTCCCTCGGCATATTGAAGAAACTTCCATGTCGACAGCACTTGAGCAGCAGCATCGCTGTTAATGTTTAGCTTCATAAATATTGAAGCATTCATTCCTCAGAGATTATAGGCCCAGCGAGATACTCAAATGATTTCTTTTGCATGGGTAACTGAGGAGCGGTCCCCTTGACATACACTTGCACGTCCTTGGAAAGTTTCTGGACATCCCTGTAATTTCCTTATGAAGCTAATAGGATGACTTCGGGCTTTGATCTGAGGAAGAGAGGTATCACATAACAATTATGAAAGTTAATTACGCGTACCTTGTGACTTTTAGTACAATTCGACTTCGAAATGTTTGAATACAACGGTACAGGAAGGCTCAGAAGAGAAGCGCGCTCGCTTTGACGCGATCCTCCTTCAGCGCCCCGTTACGGCGGTCCTTGCCGCACATAGCGTGCCTGAGCCGTGAACAGATTAGGCGCGGTAGGCAGCCATCCTTGCCCCCTAAGTACCTCGAATGCAAGGAAACGACTGTAGTAGCTTCTTAATGGCCAACTTCTCCATCTACGGTGGAGGGATCTTGGAGTGTAAGATACAAATTCCCCTACCAATCGTCCTTGTCATATTATGCGTTCTATAATGTCTCACTCAAGCCAAATCCCAGGTCACGATTTCACAAAGCCAGGGTCTACGGTGATTTGACCGTCTTTTGATAGAGCATTTCTTTTCTTGGGAAAGACAGATTCACATAGTCATCCGCTTATACTTTTAGATCTATTTACCAGAGGTCCATTTCTTACTCATATCCATATAGTTCTATTTTCCTCGTGAGAGCCACAGTAAGGGAACCAGGTTCCATGGCCAGTTTCAGTTATAATATCCAACTTATAACACAGTATCCAGATGCGTCTGTGATTTTAAAACCCAATACTTACATTCTACTCCTATATTCAATCGTTTGTCTCGTTCTTGTCTTCTCTCATCTAACATAACGCCCTGGATCTCCAACTCTCCAGAATCTGCCTTGTTCGGTTGCCTTCTTTCCAGACCTGGACTTGTCATGTGGACATGTAGTGCCTAGCTCGTAGTAAACGGGGGTACAAAAGTCATTGACGAGGTGTATGAGGATATAGCATCCAAGGATTCATCTTCTGATATGGCAACGCCAGCAGTTTCGACCCTATCACTCTATATAGAGGACTCTTCCTCATGCATGCTCAGTTGAAGGTCTTTGAATATCGACAATTGATGTTACCTGAGACTGCATGAAGTCAACAACAGGAGTCTCAGGAGTGCAATCTCTTTACGAGAGAGCGCTGCAGACGATCAGCGAGTCTACTTCCCAGTTGTGATTAGTTGCGCAATTGCTATATCAAAACAGTATCATAGGGTGGCTCGGGGCATCAACTGAATGATGCGATACTATCCTCAGTTATCAACAAAAAGAAACAGTTTGGTTACTGCCAATGCAGCGAATGCCTTGGCAGAACTGTTCCGGCTAGATGATTGAACGACGCTATAAGAACCATCAAGAACTGATATCAGATACTGTTTGCTGAGAACAGTATCTTCGTTATTCCATGTCATCCATCCCTTGTACTGTGTCAAAATTTGCCACGATGACGGGAGTTGGAATGAAAGTGTCGGATTCTTGGAGAACTCCTTTTCGTTGGACCAAGAGTTCCACAGAAGATTCTTCGATGATGATCGTAGTAATGGGAAATAGGAGACAGCTGTCTGGTTTAGTCAACATTATTCCTCATTGACAATGCAGTGAAGAGAACATGGCTTCAGTCACAGTCGCTTGACTCCAGGCCACCTGGCCCCTTCTCAGAGGACGTGAGGCTGTATAACCAACACTGATCAGATCATAGGAACCCATCGAAGATATTTGTTTGAAATAACACGAGCGCATCTTTTACCCTAGGCGGGGATTAGACTTGTAGCAATCCCCCTCTGAAAAGCTGTAAGTGCAACTCCGAAGGAGGTAAGGACGGGAAGGAAGAAGATCCAGTTCAGTTGTATTAGCTGCATAACTGTTAACTCAAGAAGGTAAATGTTCTTAGCACAGAAACAAACAGCGTAGAGGGACATCCTTGAGCTTGTATTGTAGATTAAAGACACTGTGGGAAGCTGGATTAGATGAAACGAGCAGACTTGCATTGTTGGTGGCCTATCGGTGCTGTCTCGGCGCCTTAGAGAGGGTTGTCTTAAATCAAGGCTCGATCCCCTTGCTCGCTAACTATGAGCAATTTCTTTCTGAAGCTGCTATTTCTACATATAGATGATAGGCTCCGTTTGCAATACCGAAAGTTTCTTATACTTTTCTTATGCTTCTAGGTTGGATCCAAGTTGTGAATCGCTCTTCCCGGACGCGTGCATAATAGCACGAAAATGCTCCGGCATTGCAGGGAAAAGCTTTTTAGTACACCTTCAAAGCCATCCACTGTCTTCTAAGTCCTCTAAAAGGCTACGTATCATCACGACAACGACCCATCTCATCATTGCAGCATCTAGATCCGAAATGGACCTCCGAACGCTTCCATTTCAGTTGTGCCAGAGCAAAGGTGTAGCAATACTAGCCTTGGGATGCGTGAGAGGATTTTGCAGCAGCGGGAAGAGAATGAAGCAAGGCGTTACGAAAGGCCAATATCAAGTTTGACTTTTACAATTCGCTTCAATACGCCGAAGACTCCGATTTTGATCGATTAATTTGTCTTTTTGACCCCTTTTCTTCGATCGTTCCTATTATCTGGCTACATCTTAGCGGCCAATAACTTCCCTTCATTCAGCACACTCTTGGACCTGCGAAAGAGATCCGCAAATAAAGCGTTCGAACGACACATAAAATGGCTCCTGGGAGACACAGTAACGAGTTACATTGGATGGCAGGTGCCGTTTACTCAAGGTTGAGCTAGGAATCGAACCTTTAGTCGGGATCGCCTCTCTCTTCGGTCGGTCGCAATGCCAACTAAATACGCGCGCTATACCGTTGCCAGATAACTCCAGCTGCTCTTTAAGGTATATCAAAAGCTCTCATTTGTCAATACATATACATTTCTTTATACAAGCGCAATCTAACCAGATTGGTCTTTCCTATTTCTCTCCCTAGTTCACCGCCTTTCCTTTTTGGTCATCCCAATTGGTCGTATCGAGCTTCTTTCGTCTTGATGTTCCAGTACGAACCGTCTCTAGCGCTCTCTCTCTTGAAGCTTTTGCGATCACGTGATAACACACGACCAACAACAAGAAGGCAGATGACGCACGGTCCTCCAGAGACAACTCCCCCTAGTTACTTTCTGGTTGACTATGAGCGAACTCTACTGATATTATTCTTCGGGTCTCTGAGCTATCTGCGAAAGCTTTCGGCTCAGTCATACTATTAAGAAAATCTCAGTCACTTCCGGCCTGCGACCATCCACTTTGAACCGTTGCCCATGGGCCAGGTTCTGGTGGAGAATAGGGTAGCTTAATTAGAGCTATCGTAACTCATGACAAGGTCATAGTCCTTATGAATGTGGCGGATAATTACACGGTCGCAGTTCATTTTTCGCTAGTTCTTCTCATGTCCCTCTGGTATCGTTGGGGTCGTTGGGGTAATGCTCAATGCTCACAGTCAAAAGCTGCGAGCATTGCCGACAAGGACCACGTAATTTTCATAGACTTGCAAATAGTCTGTATGCCCTTGATGATTCCAAGTGTACCGTCAAGTTCTTGACAGCAAAATGCCAAAATGAAAAAGTGTGGCTGGTTTGCCAGAGCACATTTCTGCCGGCTTTGTGTTCCTACGGAATCCAGGCCTTGAGTTATGCCTCAGTCATGAACAATAAACGACCTCCTAACCACGCGAACAACCACTATCCCATATCAGAATTCCAGCTTCTTCTCACCACCTGCGCGTTTGATTCATATAGCAATACTCGCGGTAATATTCAGATCGAGGAGGTGAATTGCACCACGGAAACATTGAACTCGCGGAGAAACAGGCCGCGACTTCGCGTATTTCTACGGGAGAAGCACAAAACAAAATTTTGAACTGAGGAGCCCAGCGAAATGGAACGTGCAACTGAGACTCGCAGACAGAAGAAAGGAGAAAAGGGGAGGATGCAGAAGCAACACGGTGGGGGAGCTATGCCGACTAAAGTTACAGGCTCTAAAAAGCGTGGGGATTCTATCCTAGTGTTTCCGCCGCAGGTATGTATACGAGATCTTGGATATACAAAGTCATACTGAAATGCAGTCTCCTTATTAGCCGCCCCCTGGAAACAATCAGGAGTGATTACAGGCAGAAAAACATGCGTGAATAGTTAGAGAAGATGATGGAGTTCGGAAAGGCAGGGTGTTTAGGAAAAAGGAGGGAGTTTAGGGGGAAAAGGAGGTGGTTTAGGGAAAAGCAGGGAGTTTAGGGAAATGGAAGGGTTGAGATATATGGAGTAAACGGGGTTCCTTCAATCACTCTACATGCAAAGAAGACCGGATCTAAAACTTCAAGAATAAGATAACTGTGGTCAATATCTGGGTTATTTACAAAAGTTTATAGATGGTTGATCTAGCGGTTCTAAAGCAGATCGAATGCAACTTTACTGGGAGCTTGGAATCCTCTTATTGTTCACGATGCCATGCATTGGCCTTAATGGCTTAAATGGGACACGACGATCATTATATCTAAACCTAATAAGGCTACCAATCTGGTTTTGGTATTGTATCAGACAAAATAAGGATTGTGAAGCCAATTGGCCGTCATTAGGCATCTTACCAAATAATGCATGCAGTTGGGACAATAGCCTAACAGCGTTGGCTCTTTAAAAAAGGGAAAAGCTGACAGCACAGTGTCCCCCAAAGTTTCCAGGCCAGCAAAGAGAAAAGGTGCTTAATACACGTGTAAAATTGGGTACAAATGTGATTCCGCAGTATCTAAGTGATCTCTTGACCGCCAGTCCCTTTGAAGGCTGTAAGGCAGGGTAGAGTGGATGAGTGCTTCTGGGAGGAAAATTGCCTGACTGCTTGAAATTCGTTAGGTTGCAAGTGTGTTGTGGACGGCCAGGCATTTGCTAATCGGCAATGCTGGAACTCTCCAACTTTCCTCCGTCTTAACCGTGCAACATCCTCTAAGAGCCTTCGACCCGTACACAGAACGGAAAAAAGAGACCAATGTACTGTCTCACTTATATATGAGGCGGAAACAACTATCGGTCAGCAGACAGAATGCAGGGTATCAAGCAATGATTGTAAAGGACAGGAAAAAGGCCGCAGGATGCATTTTGAGGCTACGATTTCGCGAATAATACGCAAGCCACGCACACCCCCCATGATGTTTGGAGGCTCTTCAATGTTGGGCTGCCATCGGCAAGAGAAGGATAAATTGTCCGCTTTCTCCCAGATACCGGGTGATCAGCAAAATTTGTTTCTCGTCTTTGTTTTCTAATTCAATATATCCTTCCAGTCAAGAAAATATTAACGACATGGCTCAACAGAATGGTTTCTTGGATGAGGGTGCTGTAGGGAGGCCAACCCCTATCCCATCTTCTGATCCAAGCGAGGCTGCGAGAGCAACACCAGTTGCAGCAGCACCCTCCCAGCCCGACAATTCTCGGACAGATATACCATTGAATTCAATGGAACCTAGCATTGAGATGGCGGAGCTAGGTATTCCGAGAGGCTTTTCTAGTATTGATGAATCGAATCATCAAGGCTTTGCTCCACTCAAGCATAGTAAGAAGAGAAGAGAAGGATACCCAAAATGTTTTTTTGACCCTGCAAGTCTAACGTAAATGAAAGGAACAAGCTCCTGGTATGATGGGTTCAGGTCGCTCTGGAGGTGCGGCCACGATAAGAACAACGAAAATGAATCCGACAAGGTACGCTATGCAGAATTAAAATATAGAAATTGTAAGTTGCATTGTTTCCAACTCATTGTCTCTTATTGAATAACTGTAGATCGGAGGTACCCCCCTGGATGGCCACGACTTGCAGCAATACTTGAAAACCCAGAACAGTCAATGTTCCGAATGTTTGGGTATGTCCAGAGCAGACTTCTATTGGAGAAGCAGGTAGAAATAGCAGACTTAGAAACCCAGCTTCGCAACTCCGACCTGGACGATTACAAAAGAGATGCCCAGAGTCTTCGATCTATTCAAGGACTACGTGAGGAATCTGAAGACAGGAAGAGAATAAAGAGTGAATTGACTAAAGAGATCAAAGAATATGGTGAGAGAAACAACACATTCCATTACCAAGAATGGATTTGCTGAAAATTTTCTTGAGTAGTTACGTTGCTGCTGAACTTCAATCAGCTTCGCCAGATCTGCCCAGCCCCTGAATGGAAGGGAAAGAATCTATGGCATTACCTCCATCGGGAAAAGGGCCCTTTGAAGAGTGGCGATTATAACTTTGCCACAGAAGTAGAAGATTTAAAATATATAAATTCAGATAACGAAACCAATTGGCGCGGCAGTGCTTTTGAGGAACTTTTGGATCGTCATATTCACCAGCCGTCTAACTCATGGTTGGACGTAAGTTTCAAACGATCTATAACTCCAGCACATCTACTTACCGAACATAGTGTTTAATGAGGGACAAAAGCTCAGAAATGCAAGCCAACGATGATTTTGAAGATGAATTAGAGAGTAACCCAGACGAGCAGCCAGACAATGCCAAGTTCTTCGATAAATGGAAGTTAATCCGACTTGCCAAGGCCTTAGGCGTTGTGGTTATAGTTCTGATTCTTCTGATCCCCAATTTCCTTCTTTGGCTTCAGCCAATGGATGCAGCTGGGACAAGCAGTATTTTCACCGTGGCGGTGGTTATATTCGTGGTTGGATTGTCCGCATTCACCAACGCTAAGATTCAAGAACTTGTCGTGGCGGCATGCGGATATTGTGCCGTATTGGTAACCATCCTTGTCGTCACTCGCAATGCAAAATAGAAGCTCGGACAGCGATGAGGATATATGCTAAAGTATGATACTCGATCCTCACAAGTTCTGTCGCTTGCATCGACGAAATCAAAACCGGCGGGGGATATGGGTCGTTCAGTAGTTATTCAAATCTGGTCTGTTTCTTTAGTACGAGTCAGCTTTGAACTTTATTGTGTTTAGTTTATACGTTCCTTAGAGAAATTGATCTTGCCATTGAAATAAGGTCACTAGAAAGACATCGTGACTACAAAGATCTGCATAAGCGGCAACCTACGAAGCCAGCCTTACGGCTTTGATAGCACTGGCCAAGAACCATGGAACGTGTAGCCAAGCCTAGGAGTAGTTGCCCCAACAAGCGTATCCAAGATAGAACGAATATTATCTCAATATTGGATGGTCGACTGTTGTGTTATTTTTTTTACTACACCGCTAAACTATCTAACAAGACGGGAGGTACTGCGGTACTTAGTTGTCATTCTTAACCAGGGGTCCAGAGGGTCTGTGCGAGGCTTTAGCACACGTTAGTGATCTGGGGCAATTACCGGTAACTGTGGGCCCACCCAATAAGGCTCAGCCGCACTAGCTAGGAGTTAAGAGGTCCTGGCAAATCCAAACGCGTAGCCAGTAGCAGCAATACAGAAGTAACAAACCCAGGCATCGGAGTTTAAGAATAAGCTATGCACAGAATAACACCAACCCTATCACCTTGCGTTCAAACACCTCATTGTATTATGTTTTGGCGATCATGAAGCTGGTCTCAGTTGATTGTAGCCAGCCGTTTAAAAAACTCGTTCAACTATGGGGACCACTTATATTGCTAGCGTACGCACAGGAGCCGTCAACAACAAATCCTGACAAGACTGCAATACGGGAATCCACAAGAGCACAAAAATGGATGAGGGACGCCGCACTTGCAGTGGATGGTTTTCAATGCCCCGTTGGAAGAAGCTCTATGTAAGATAAATTTCCACTACTCAATCTCAACCTACGATATTACACGTTCTGGAACATTGCCATCAGGAATAAACAAAGGAAAGGCAAGTTTCACAAGACCCAGAGTCTATAGTGATCCGTATTGGTTCCATATGGCCATCTGAGATATCCCCCAGGCCTGATTACCGAAGCTTCACCTTTCTTACGTATGTTCCACACCATATCTTTCTTGGAAGAGCAAGGATAACGGAAGCAAGTGTTGTGGCTAGTGCCAGTAATAAACACCTAACGTACAAAATAGTTTTCAAGTTCACCTTGGGCATAAATCTCACAATGTTCACATTCCATTTCTATATCTGCAGTTGTCTGGACTCTTTCCTATCCTGCCTCTTCAATCTGGCAAGGTTAAACCTTCCTTGAACAAGATTCTTGACCAACCAGAAGCTTGTCTTGCAGCCCATCTTTCCAGTAAGGTATCTCGAACAGACTTGTGTAGCTGAGAAGTTATAGAGATGTTTACTATCAAAGGGGACGCAGAGTGGATAGTGTTATGCAACCCACCAACTTCATATGGCGATGTTGTAATGAGGAAGACGAGATATCGATTACCTTTGTTGCATATTGTCAGTATTGAAGATACTTCTTGTATGGTTGCCAGGTAATTTCAATTCACACAGAAGAGAATACCACATCTTACTTGTTTATTGAAAAGGTTTCCATTTCTTTTACACCTCTTCCGCAGGACCACTCCTGCCACCCGTCTATGTACGGTGTGTCCTCTTATGGCAAGATGTGTAACAAAGGCCTAGTAGGCAATGCCTCCTCGGAGATAATCAAAAAGGTAAGCCATCATGGCGCAATACTGTCGGACGTGTTATTATCCACCCCCAAGCCGTTTCGAGGAAGTCCGTCACCGCCATCATCAAACGGTAATAACACATTGATGGTGTATGCTCTGCTGGTTGGCTAGATAAGTTCGCATCCTATCACTGTTGCACGATTAGCTGTAGGATCTTGATACTATTTGCTCTTTAATCCATCTATTATTCTATTCCAAGTTTTTGAACTGCTTGACAAGTGAAATCGGAGCTTGGCCACCACTTTAGGAGCCTTGATCTGGTCAGACAAAAGCACTATGCGCTTCTTTCACTTTCTTTTTCCACTCCGCTCCAGCGTTTGCAACAATAACAGACACCTTGCCTTCCCGGCTGGATCATAACCTGTCAGATTCAAAGGATGCAGGGGCTAGCTATCTGCACAATCCATCGATCTGTCGGAAATTTATAATTAAAAGGACAGCTCTAGGTGGGGACTCCCCTTGGAGCAGAGACGAACCGTACTCAGGAGGGTTTTTGCGTTAATTAAGACATGACTTTGTCTCCTGGAAAGCAACAGGTTTGCCTCCTAGGGTCTGATCGGTGGTTGAGTGAGCGGACCAATCTGCAGCCAAGAAGCGAAGTGTGGAGGCAATTACAAACATTACTGTATCGCAACGCGTTGACACAATCAAACGTTTCTTAACCTGTAGGTATCACACAAGGAATAACAACATCATTAAATCGCATCAAAATTTTCTTTCTCATTTCTACTCCTGCTCGTTGCTTATGCGTCTCAGACATGCATATCCTCCGCGCGGAGCCTAAGCACGCCGAAACCTTCGTGTAACGGGACCTTTCAACCTGCTTCGTAAATTAACCTCTTCCCATCTAGACCTCTGATTCTCCTTTTCTCCGTGAGATTGAAATCTCAGGACTAGAAATAGACTTCTTACCTGCAAGTATTCGATAGCGTTGCTGATGGAAGGATGGAAGAAGTCTGACAACTGTCTTCATGTCTGCCCAACCACACTAAGTCTCGTTCATCGTTTCATTCTCAAAGTCATTGAAAAGAGTTCAAGAACAGGACTTCTAACAATATTATGATGCTTCCCAGATGGTAATAGATCGCATCTCGACTGCATTGGTTGCGGCCATCATGCGACTTGGAGCAAGAATCTGTGGAGCAAGAATTCTGCAGAGGGTCTGCACTTCCAATCCATTACAAAGCATAGCTCTACAGGATCTTCCCAGGACGGTGACAGCGAGAGAGAATAGAAGATATACTGGGGGAACAGCTTGACATTTGCTGACTTTCACATATCTCCCGAATATCCTTTCCTGGTGGATGGACCTGTTTTTCCGCGATCGCCCCTTTGGGCAGATTTAGAAGTACAAGGTACCTTAAAGCCACGATGTCGGAAATACGAGCAGAAAGTCTTCAGAGAATATATGAGATAGCGAGAAAGATCAATTTATATTGCTATGATAAGCGGTACATAAGAAACAACTCGAAGGAACGAGCCTTGTTCTAAAGTTTCGAGATGGGAGAAAGAGGAGCTTGCAATATGGTACTAGACTCTCCCAAGGGTAATGATTTAGATCAAGGAAAGTGCATGCGCTCACCTTTATCCAATGGTATGCGATTTGCAACGGCTCGAGTGATGCCATGTCAAATCGATCTCACTTTGTTCTGATTGAGCAAAATTTTCACTTTTGTTTACTGTTGCGGCAACGACGCTTGACTCTTGTCGCGTTCGTTCTGGCTGGATGGGCAACCGCTTAGACGCACGAACCGGCACTACTGCTGGGCGACGAGCGCCAAGTGATCCCTAAGCACGGAACAAAACACGAAGTCTGTTACTGCAGCATTTTGGTGCCGAGGAAAGACTATTTAACTCTTGTCTTGTTGACCATAGTTTTGACTGCAACAAGGTCAGACGTATGGCGACTGATGGCAGAGAAAGCTTCTTCGTCTTCGCTTGCTTAGGCCGTATGGAAAGGCGGACACTACCTCATGGTTTTAGTGTGCCACGTCCTCTTTCCTCCGTGTGGCTACCCCGCGAGCTCCCTATGCGACGCTACCTAAATTAGGAGCTGGCCCTTGCATGCCCTCCCCAGTGCCGAAGTCCTAAGGCTGCTGGGAGTCCGGCGTTACCACAGTGCATGGTACTTCGACAGCGGTTTCTCTGAGTTTCATAATGCTAGTTAAGGCTTATGCTTGAAGTAAAGACTTGCGGCTGGAATCGGAAGCAAGTCCATTAACAGATATGTCTCTCGCTCCTCGCAAATTTTACTTTTTGACTGTTGTTGTGGCGGATTACCGGGGATGTCTGTATGGCTTTCCGCGAACGAGAACGGCGTAGGCCCCCTGTTTTGATTGGCTCTTACCCAACGGCGTACTATTTGGTATACATTTGATACTGCGTCTTCACCACGCTCACACGTAGTATCGTGCGAGTTTAATGATCTCTTCCTGCCTCACGGTGGTTTGCAGATAGATCAGGACTGCTTTATGAGACTTTTCCTTCGCGATACCAACGTCCACTCCTGTTTCCACTCGTTTCGACGGCCCGAGACCAAGCCACGCGATATCCTCCTTATCCATCTCACATCTTGGCCCTACGACAGAGTGCAGCGCGTGTTGCCGACTCTCAAAAGCAAACCCCTGTGTCAGAGCATCCGACTACCATACTTTCTGTGCAGAGATGTGCGGTCTTCCCTTTAAAGGTGGAGGAAAAGGAGGCTCACAAGTGCCGAAGGAACCGTCGAGGTACAAACTACGTAATCTCTCCACCACAGAGGCACGCATTCAATGCAGAAATAAGACGCGTAAGGTTAATGATCCTTCTAGATCCTCATCCTCATCAGACCATGTGCGCCATCCCAAGCCACCCAGAAAGCACAATCCCCAGGAGAACGTCAGAGTCAATGGAACAAAGCCTGGCGCTTCTCAGAGTAAGTATCTTCCTACCTAATCTGTTATGGAACATAGACTGAAATAACACTAAAGCAGAAAAGGACACTAAAGTAAAAAGTGAAAAGAGATCTAGTTCCTGATCCTGACTTTCTGCTACATTCGATAACACTGGAGTTAAGGGTCTTGGAGCACATATGAGGCAAGTTCGAAGCTGGAAAAAGCCGTCTAGGTTTCTTTTTACGAGAGCAATTGTTCAACCATGGGAAACAGAGTGAAGGCGGTTTAGATAAAAGTCTACTTGTATGGGACGAATCCAAGAGAAAGTCATAAAGAATGTGCCATATATCGCTTAATCGAGCTACATGTGAGCGGAATCTAACCTAACAGGATATTTATTATCTTGAATATGGTATATAGCTCTCTTACGGTACCTATGAGGCCTCCAAATCACATGAACAGACAGGCTAGAACGGACGCTGTAGTCTGAATAAGTAATTATTACCTAGCACATCATACGTTGCCTCGCACTCTGAAAGGAATGCTGGTCAGTCACCACTCCGGAGCATGAGAGTGTATTGCGGACAGGGGACCCATACACTCATGGTCGAGTCAAATCCTGTAACTTCCAATGAACCCCGTGTCTAGCCCACCTCTCAATTGAGCGACCAACATACCGTGGGGCTGTTCCGTTCGCCGCGTAGAAATCTTAAACGCCTCCTTTCGTTTGTAATCTGGCTCGGGCCGCAATCGACGGGCCATGTGAGCCTCCTAGGTGGAGGCTGAGCACAGTTTTGGCAAGAAGCAACCTGCCTAACTAGTGGTGGGCCGGTTGAGGGCCAGCAGGCTAATCTGACTTGCATTCGG
Source organism: Scytalidium sp. 3C (assembly GCA_000743665.3). Taxonomy (NCBI): domain Eukaryota; kingdom Fungi; phylum Ascomycota; class Leotiomycetes; genus Scytalidium; species Scytalidium sp. 3C. The sequence continues at coordinate 32,795 of JMRO03000125.1, read as the reverse complement.
GTTGTTCGTGGAGTTGCGGATAGCCAGTCTTCTAGCACACCACATTAAACTTCTCCCAGCCTCGTTGAGGACGAAGAGGCTCTCAATTTCTAGATACAAATGGCGGTCAAAGAGTATAGATATAATAGCCATGGACATACTTCTCTCACCTTCCATATCCATTTTTTTCTGGTGACTGAAAACTGTATCTCTTGAAAATGGCAGCTCCGCGCGAAGCATGTCGCGATCCTGAACATCCAACGGCTCCACCTTCAGCAAACCCGAGCCTCAATTCCCATCCCTCTGAGACAGATAATCCCCAAGCAGCTCAATCTGAGAATGTTAGCCCTAGCCAAAATGAACCTGCTACGATATTAACAGATAACGATGATCCGGAGGTCCAGGAAGATTCTCACTCGTCCCAAATGGAGGAATCAACTATCAATGATCCCTGCATTCTTAGGAAAGGTAACCATATCTCTAGGATGTGTGACTATTGGAATGTAGACTAACGACTGACTGCTTGCAGTTTCAGGAATATTTTCGTGGCCAAGATGGAGAAGACGTACTAGACCTTCAGTGCTCTGCCTGATACTTTGCTGATTTATTTTCAAGTTTTTACCGGAGATGACGATGCCGATAGGCAGCGTGGATACAATCTTTTCACATTTGAAGATCGTAAGTCCAATGTTTGAGACAAAGTTATGGGTTGAATGCTAAGAACCAAAGCCGAGAAATACGAGGAGGGTATTCTCCGCTATGCAGCTATTCTCAACGATCCTGACAGCCGTATTTTCAAGCGATTCGGATTCGAACATGGCCTGGTCCTCCTGGAGCTAATTAGAAGTATTTGTGAGTTGAAGAAGGAAATCTGTAGTTCGGATCAAGGAGATATGGCAAAAAAGCAGGAGATGATGCAGACTCTTCGCGATAAGCTTAGAGAATACGGTACAGTGACACGTCCTCGAATGCTATGCGCCTAAGTGCGCTGACAGAAAGCTTAATTATTAGACTCGTTCCTACTTAGCTACAAGAGCCTCGTCGAGCTTCCATCTCCTTCCAAATGGAGACACAGGAACCTCTGGGACTGGCTATACAATCAGAGAGTATTGACGCTGGAGAATGATTATGAATACATGACACGAGAAGATGATCTCTTGTTCATCAAATGCCCCACGGCCACCAATGACGATAGCAACCCGGTGGTTCGATGGTTACAAAAGCGGATTCACAAGCGGCCCGAATCCTTTTCAGTAGGCAGATATTGAGTCCTAAGACTTCCATACCTGCTAACATAGAACAGATTTTCATGAAGAAAGAAGAAACAAGTGATGCAAAATACTATTCTCGAACAGGACTTGGAATATTCGGGAAAGCTGTGATTGTGTGTATAGTGATAATGATCTTACTGACGCCCATAGCTCTGCTTTATCTTCTTAAGCTGGAATCAGGACAAGCAATAGCAGTGGTCATAACCTTCGTTATAATCTTTGCTATCGGTATGCCCGTGCTGGCTAATCCAGCAATCGAAACCTTATTGATTGGCACATGTACTTATTGTGCTGTCTTGGTGACCTTTCTAGCTATTTCTGGAAGTACGACGTGAGAAGTGGAGCAGAGTGAAGCTATGCACGGAGATATAGGAGACTATCTTATTTTTCTGATCATGGAGAGAGAGATACACCCGAGAAATATTATTGATGGAACCAGAAGTGAGGCACTATGAGAGTCATAGTATCTGAAGCTACAATGAGTTCAATCGAATTTGATTATCATTTGGATATATCTTAACATTTCAGACAAGTTTGTTTTAACAGAACAGCAAAATTGAGTAATTTAAGAAATATATATCAGGTTTAGTTTTGATAGTTTTAGATCCATAGTGTATACGAACTCCGGCGAGCGTCAATTCGCCCATTCAGCAGGGTCACGAGGAAACAGCCAAAATAGGCCTCCACTACCTTTATGGCTCACTCGTCCAATTCGTTTAAAGGTACGCATGTATCCATGACTTGGGATATAAAACAACTAGGAATATTGATTACACCTTAAGAAAAGTTAAAGTATAGATGATCTTGACTCCTTGGTCTCTTTTCATCTGGACTTGTTGGACATGGACCTACCTAAGCGACCGTAATCTAGTTACCAACTCGGATGCACTCTCAATACTGAATTAATGTCAGACACGTATGATATCCTGCGATGACCATTATTCTCGGAGATCTTGAGCTATCCCTTGACCGCCAGTCCGTTGGAGGCTGTGAGGCAGAGATTGGGCTCTGTTCGAAACGTAAATGGACGCCTAGTTCGCGGGACACCAATGGTGTTGGTGACTGTCTCATCGATAGCCGGTTATTTGGAGATCGCGACTGTCGGAACACCAGACTTCCATCAGCCCTGAACGTACAACATTGGAGCCTCGATTCACCGCATCGAAAGGATGCAGCAGATCAGCCCACTATCATCGCTCATGCACCAAGGCGGCCTCCGTCTGCACAGAGAATGTTGCAAGATGAATGAGGCGCAGAGTAGAGGACAGCAAATAGGCCGCAGGATGCATTTGAGGCTACAATACTGCGAATGATATGAAAGCCAGCTCACACCAACATTGAAATGTCAAGCCTGTCCGGATGTTGGGCCGCATTGAGCAAGGAAAGTAAAGGATGACCGTCTTTTCCTTCTGTGACCACATGATCATCAGAATTCCTCGATAACTTAATATGTTCCGCACCAAGGATAATCCAATGATATGGTGCAGCGGACTGGACTTTTGGATCAAGGTCCCTCGGAGCGAGGCGTGTTCGCATATTGTCGTCAGACCCAAGCGAGGCAGAGCTACCAGTTTCAGTTGCTGACGGACTTGTAACAGGTGGCTTGTGGGTAAAGTGCGGTAGTTGTTACCGTCATCATCGTTGAAAATAATACGAAATAAAGCTTCAATGGAGCATGGGAATGATGCTGAGATATGATGGTCGATCTTCACGAAGGTATACGCCCGGAGCGGTCGAATTGAGGAAGTAATGCAGCCCGTTCAGCCTTCCTGACACCTAGGTTATTTCATTGATACAAGTTAGCTTTGAACTTTATTGACTTAGTTTGCATGCTGCCTCATGGATAATTACCTTGTCTTCGAACTATTTTTTTCAAAGCACTCCATGATCACAAGCCCTTCCCAGAGAGCTGCCTACGAGGTAGGTCAGCCAAAAGCGACTTACTAGGCCAGACAGTTTATCCAAGAATTGTGGAGTCACGTCTACACCAGAAGATAGCAGTTCTGACAGATATATTCAAGAGAAGAATTTTTCATCCCAATATGCCGTGTCCGAAGGTTGGGTGAATGTGGCTTTCACCGCCAAAAGACCAAACAATAAGAGGCTTCTATACCGTGTTTGTCTAGGGGACCAGACGAGATGGGTCTGTGCGGCAAGCGCTCGTTAGTGATCTGGGGTACGACGCCAGTAACCCGTGGGCCCACCCAATAAGGCTGTAAGGTACATTAGGAAGCGATAAGTCCCTGAAACATCAAAGAAAAGCTTATTTGACAGCAGCAAAAAGAAGTGAGAGAATTGCGAATCGAAATGTATCAACAAAGTATATCCAGATTAATGCCACTTTATCATCGCCCATTTAACCATGTCCCACTGTTCTGACAGTCATGGATTTTTGACTTGATTAACTACGGCTAAACCGTTTGAGTAAAAACGGTAGTTCCCCGACGCTACAAGCTGCAACGTTATTAGCGTACGCCACTGGAGCCATCAAAATCAAACAGTGGCAAACCAGCAACGCAAGAATGTACAGGAGTGCAGAGATATACAGAACAGTAAGCAAGACTTTTGCAATGAAATCAATCTTTAATAACGCTATTGGAGGGACTTCCATTGGACGAAGTCCAATCTCTGTTAGAACTAATCAATGGATCGACCAAAGGATCATGGTTATCGTCTTGCTGGTCCATACTAAAGTTGACATGGAGAAGAGGTACAGTTATCATAAGAGTTGGACAGGTCAGCGCACTGGAAGTGAAACCAAACAGCCATAATATCATCACCTAATGTTTCTATCTTTAGTAGACCGAGAGAATTCCTGTTAAACACGATTTATACTAGATCTTAGATACACTATTTGTACTGCACACTTGTATTTCAAAAGCATGTCTCTTCTTAGTCTACTCATCCCATATGACTGACGTGATCTGCCCGGCAATATCGATCTCTGCCACAAAATCTCGATACAAGCCGGTTTCAATATCTCTCTGGACAATGACCACGCGGCTGCTATATTGCAGACCCACAGCCGCGAGTGTGCCGTTCTTATTGATAGAAAATTGTCGAGGGAACGATCCGCCAGCTGGGAAAAGCTGTTCCAGCGTCAATTTTCCCGAGTCGCCGTCAATTCTCCATGTTTGGAGACTGTCTGATGGTAACTTTGTGTTGTTCTTGGGATCGAAATTGCGAATTTCGAAGAGAGAGTCATTTCGTGATGATGTCAGGACGAATTTGTGGTCAGGCTTGATTGAATTGTTAGCTTATGCTACACTAGCTATCAACTTTGAACATGACAGGGGGAGACTCACTGTTAACACGACCTCCGCAGCTGTGACATTAGGTGGAATAGGATGTTTTCCTTCAATGCCAGTCACAAATACTTCTTTGAAACTTAGAGAGTTCCGGCCATAGGTGACTTTGTACGAGGTGACTGTATTACCAAGCTCAGAGGCAAGGAAAAAGAAAGTCTCGCCATGAGTAACGTGGAATCCTCCATGTCGAGGACCCGTGCCTGGAGGAGCTTGCAACGGTTTACTTTCAGTTAGTGCACTCGTCTTCTTGTCGATGGTGAAGACTCGAACTAGATCCGCACCCAGGTCAGGTGACAGGATGAAGGAGCCCGTTGGATCTAGAATTACTTCGTGAGGATGAGGTGCATCTTGTCTGGCAGGATTCGTGCCAGGCTTCGACAAGGTGTAGTGGAAAGCTTGCAATGGCTCAAGTCCTCCCGAGGGAAGGATACGCCAGCTTGAAACTGTAGATCCTGTACTGTGATTGAATGTCAGCTTCGCCTCTCAATCTGAAGCAAAAAAATGTCAGGCCCTTACTAATGAGCAACCGCCAAGGCTTTTCCATCATTATATACCACTGAGCTCACTGGCCCACTCGCAACACTATGCCGGTCAATCTGGCTCAGAACTCCATTCGCTGTTGTATGGAATGAATTCAAACTGCCATTGACGGTGTTCAATCCTTCGTCAGCGCAGTAAATTACGCCGCTATACTCATCCTTGGTCAGCCACGAAGGATTAGGCTCGCACCCATTTGACACCGATACTTCTTCCAAAGAGTAGCGTCCATCGACGTGCTCAATCAATTGAAGCGAGGTAATCGTGCCGATGTAAGACGAGACGTAGAGATTTGTCGCCGCAGCCGTGGCCACCAGACCCGTCAGCGGTACCTGACTAGTCCAACGCATCTCGAGAAGCTTATGAGGTAGTGGAAATTTCTCCGACAGCGACGAAAGGACTGGCGTTCGAAAGGGCCACGCGCAGGCGAAAGCCAAGAGGACCAGAGGAATGAGAATTCTGAGCCACATCGTTGCCAATTTACCCGCAAATATATAGTCACAAAAGCCAAGGCGGAGTTATGACGATCTGTGAGGGGAGAGACCGTTTACCGGCTTTTCATGCAGATTAAACAAACCAAGCACGACAGGGTATCTCCTCCTCTCGGCGATGTAGCTTGTATTAGTCCGGGTAACCAATTGAGTTAGGGTGGAGTAAGCACATATTCTCGCGGATACGAACTTCGTCCTGCTCACCGACGGAAAAGTGTAGTGAAGGTAGGTCCAAGGATTTAAAGTTACGGCCAAGATAAAGCTCGCGGAAGTGGCTTGTGGTTTGTGGTAACGTTAACTCCCCCCGCATTCCTGAGGCATTGGCTAAAAGTGGGAGAGTCAGTAAGCATGTCTGAGGTAAATTTGTAATCATTCTTCAAGATGGAGAGCTCCAACTGTCTTGTAGCCAGTTTATTCCCTCTCAATGTCCGCTGATGCGCCGTATTATAGTTTCTGTTGAGGAATATACGTACAGTGGGGAGCAATAATGGTGGCGGGCGGGGCGGATGATTCGCGGCGTTCGTCCATGTTCCGTTCCTGTCGGCCTAATTCCAAACTGATGGCGGGGACAGCTTCAGCCTCGTGCGCAGCCTTACAGGTACAGCTCGAATTGATGGAGAAAGGAGAAGCACGTTTACTTGCTAATAAATCTCCGGACGAATCGATTACGAACCATTGCTTAGATAAACTTTTGCGCTAATTCGGGCCCAGGCATCGCCTCTTAAAATTCCATCACCTGTACCTGATCCTAAGATAAGAGGCTGGACAATTTTGAGCAGCTGGCAGATCTGTGACATGCCTTGCCATCATGGTAACAGGTGTCGACCACTGTACTGAAGTTGAGCCTATTAAAGAATCCTCGAGAAGTCCATTTAAGTCAACTTTTCCTTTTCTTTGCTTGCCAAAAGAGCTCAGAAACATTATCTATGCGCATGCTCTAGCCTACCCATCGTTTGATCGGGACTATCACAATCATACCCTCGATGGCGCGAACGAAGATGACTCTACGGAGGATTTGTCCCCACGTTGGTCTAGGTTGAAACTGACCACTCCTACGATCCTTCTATTGAATCGCCAGATCACCTCTGAAGCGCTGTCTGTATTGCATAATGCACCCCTTGTGATCGATGTCCCTCCTCCCGGTCGCCTAGGGAATAGCCTCCATCTCAAATGCATCGAGATTACAGATATCATCAGCTATCGTACGCTTCAAGCGGTACCAAATGTGTTGCTAGTCATGGACCTGAATTTCCAGGCCGTCAATCCAAGCAAAGCTGATAACGTATCGACTTGGTCACTGGTAGTAGAAACTCTGCTCGATATTTGGAGCTTCAGAAATTGTTTGGAGAGACTCACGGTCAAGGTTGATTACATTCCACTCTCAACCCGTGCCGGCCGGTCATTTGCAGAAGCGGGACATCATCATATTGTCGTTGAGTTGTTGTCGAAGGTAGGTCAGACCTCTATTTATTCTCTGCACAATTATTTTTATTGAATCCATCTTGTTCTGGGTGTGTTACAAGAGGCTAATCCATTGCATGGGAATCCTAGCTGGCGGAATTTAGCTCCCAGGTCCCTGTGACGTTCAAGGGCAATCTTGGAATTGATCCGTGGAAATTATCAGGGGTTCCTAATCCGTATCAGCAACTATCCTCTCGCGCTTCTTTGAGCAGTCAATGACCATACTTTACTTCTATTCTGATTAATCAAAGGCATTGCTGGGCAAGATGTATTAAGAGATGATGAGCGTTTTAGTATCTTTCGGTGGTAACACTTAAAATATAACTGAAAGGCGATTTGATTGGCACAGATGAAACTAGATAGTATTCAAAACTAAATAATTTGGGTATCAAAAGCGATGTCATAATAGCCATCCAATCAAACCACGTCCGCAACGCTATTATACAATCACAACACCTTATTGGCCAGCTCCCTGTCATCTCTTAATGTACGTTCCCTAAGATTACTCTTAACAAGTATTTGGCTTGGGGCTCCACTACTCAAGGGACTCTTCCTTCCATCTCGAAGCCATTTCTGCAAAGTTACTAAAGTCTTCAGCTGCTTCATCGTGACCTCCCAGTCAACAAGACCAACGGTCATAATGGCGGTACCAATCATGCTCTTTAAGAATCGACCCTCCGATGTTCCCTGCGCAAAAGGTGCCATAATTAGGACGAACCATAGAAATATTCCTGGGGTCTTTTTCCATCGTGATAGAGGAACGCGCCACATGGACATCCAGAATCGACCAAGGAGTTCTGCAGTACATGATTGTGAGAGAGGTTTTCGATGTAGCATGGAACTGCTGAAGACAATTGCTGCAATCCTACAAGTTTCATAGAAATAATCGTCTCCGGGAGATGCGGAACTGAGACGTTTATGAATCCAGCCAGCAGTAGCAATGAACTTAGTGATCTGCTGGGACGTGACTTTACTATCAGTGAAAGATATGGCCGATGTTGTAAGGAAGCGCATATCGTCGAGTATCGCCGCAGTTTTGGGGGAGATTTTCAGTTCCTCAGACAAAGCTACAAAGTTTCTTTTGGATGGCAGGATCGGTGAATCTAGGGCGACGGGATAATTGTCCAGCTGTGACCAATACGGGTCTTGATTCCCTGCATCCAGGATCAGATCACGTTCGAGAGTGCAGGCAATTTGGTAATCAGTCCTATTGACTTGTTAGAATAGATTGGAAATAGATACTTCGAATGGGTACCTTGTGAGAAGCTTTTTTAGTGTCTTTGATCCTATCTTATTGAGACCGCCCCTCAAGCGGATCATCTCTCGCAGCCCTTTCATATGAGCTAGCGCTATGTCTTCCTCGTTATATATCCACTAGAGAAGGTTACCTCGCGGCCCAGCACACTGGCAAAATGTATATACCTCGTTATGAGCTAAAGACATGACTGTAGTAATTGCTTCATCACTAATCGTCGTAATTTCATTTTTGAGATACTCGTTGATGCCAGCTATTATCTTAAGTTTGACCGATATAACGTCAACGGATTTCTCGTATCTAATTCCTCGTGTGGTGGCATCGAAGTATGACGCAGTGAGGATTCCGATATATGCTACGAGAGGGGATTGGATCATGTAAGGAATCCATTCGCTATTGAAACTGGTTGGTGCATCTTTCCCATCAATAGAGCTCATAAATGGAGCAAGTCGTTCGATAACTGGTGACATAAGTATACGTATAGAGGAATAGAACTGGTGTGAGGAGCCATTTACATAAAGATAGAAACTGAGCGTTCTTCCCAGATGGCTCAATAGGGAGAGTCCGAAGCGAGTCCGCCGCCAGGTCTCCAACTCGTGCGTTGGCAAACCCATAGTAAGATGTCAGATAGTCGGGCGAGAAAGGGGAGGAGAGGTCTTCGGTCTTTATCATCGGCGATGCATATGACCTCCTCTGACCTTGTTGGGATATCTGGGCCCGGTGAATGATATTTCCGGGCTTCTCAACCACATCTTCGTCTTCACCTAACGAATATTGAGTCCTTCTTTGAAGAAGACCAGAGTTCGAATCCACAGGAGCCGAACTGGTTTTGAAGGCTTCGGATTGTTCACATGCCAAGCTGGCAACGGCTAACTCTGGTCCAATACCCGATGCGTGTTTCTGTCGGATACGCACCTCGACGCCGTCTGCAGGATCCTTGGGGCTGTGGCTGTTGAGATCGACAACGATTTCCGTGTATTTGGTTTGTTTGCTACCGATCCATTAGATCTACGCATTCGCAGTTGATATAAGCTTATTCGGATTGCACCAACCTTGGAGTCTCATAGGTGCATTCTACAGGAGGATACCGACGTGCACAGTGATTACATGGTTTGTCTCTGGCTTTGTTGCACTGGCAGTGCCGGTTACCCGATGAGAACCACAATATTGGAAACACGTAGCCAATGATTTACCTTCTGTTTCCTTCTCCTGCACTCGGTACATGAGGTAGTGGCTCGCAAGCGCGGCCGTCGAGGCCTCTCACTACTGTCTCTGGTCGACGTGGCGTCAGCATGAAGCATCTCGACGAATTAATATAGGCGGTTTCAATAAGAATTACATCGATCTGGAATGGCCACCTCCGCGGAATATTCAAAAGGACAGCGATGATTATCGTGTGACTTGCACGGGACCTGAAAGCTGTATGGCGTCGGGTATAAACTGCGTTTGGTTTAGCGCTGAGTAGGCAGAAGTATCTCCGTACCTGGATCGCACGTAATAGGTCTGGGTAAGATGAGAAGAATAAGAAGCAACATAAGAGATGATGTTGACGGATTGATAACATTGAAATTAATGTTACTATGCAATATCAGCAGGCCATGAAAAACTGGGAAGAAAATAATCCAGCCTTTTAGTATGGATTTGTAGTCTTAAGGGGTTCACAATCCCCACGAAGCTTATGGGCAAATGCCTAGGGTCCCGTATTTTTTCTGCTAGAGATAATAAGAAGCAGGAGAATAAACAAAATAAGAGAATCAAGATACCTCAATGTTTACCTTGTGTTAATTTTCTCAAACTTTGGGCGAACGACCTTCAAGTATCACGAGTACAAATTTGTTGAGCTGGTAGTTCTACGCCAGTGGATACTGAGCGCGATCCCTACGCAAGACCTATGATCTGTTTATCAAATACCCCGTTATAGTCATCTGAATGGGAATACTGTGGGCTTTTCCCCAGATAGGGCCTCACCATCTCTTGCAATCAATGATGTATCCCCGGAATCGTCGGTGCCCACAACAGATACGTTTGCGCAGGTACCGAGACGGCGGAATGCTTACCGCGTCCTCCACCTCTGTAGCGGACGGCAACTGACGGGTGGATTCCGCCCCCGCTGACACCTCCCAGGCGCTGCCCCGCATTGATCCAGGACCCTGACGAAGAAGAGCATATAAGACGAAATGAGGGTAACGGAAGACGCAGGACGAAGCGCTTGTGGCTATTTCCCGTTGCATTTGGATCTCAATCAGGTACACACTTGTTAGTTCTTCTGGTAACGGATAGGTTTGATCCATTGACATCCCAGCAACCAGGTGAAGCCTACTAGTAGAAAGGTCTCTCAGTCTGTCAAGTAAGCACTTATAGGGGTTATCCCCCATACAAACAAAGGATGTCTTCCACCGAGGGTTTTCATCTGCACTCCTACTTCCGCTCCTCCTGCTCTGCTCGGGTCAGAACCGCTGCTCATCTCAAGGGCATACCTCTGACCTATTCATACATCCACCTTCTAAAAAATGAGCAGACTTCGCCAGAATATACAGCGATCAATCCTTGTGGAAGCGTGCCTACACTCACAATCACCGACAAGAATGGCAAGGAAATAGTGATTCGACAATCACTTGCTATTCTGGAATTCTTGGAGGAATACTTTCCTGACAAAACACCACTGCTACCACCCACTACCGATGTGGTTGGACGAGCTCGCGTGCGAGAATTAGCAGACATTATCGCCTGCGACGTCCAACCTGTCACCAACCTGCGCATCTTGCAACGTATCCGCGCTCTGGGTGGTGATGGAGGTGCTTGGCAGAAAGAGCTAATGACAGCTGGTCTGCAAGCGTACGAGGCGCTCAGTACAAAATACGCTGGCAAATATTCTGTGGGCGATCAGATCACGATAGCAGATGTATGTCTGGCACCTGCTGTGGAAGGAGCGGTTAGATTTGGTGTTGATATGAGCGCGTTTCCCACGGTAAACCGAGTCTACGATGTCATAAAAGAGAACGAAGCGTTTATCAAAGGAGATTGGAGACATCAGGAGGACACACCTGAAGAGTTCAGAGCGTAGGCATGGTATTCGTTCCAAGCGCATCTTATTGTGTGGTTAGGATCATTTGCAAGAGCCATTGTTGTGTGTATTTCCCTTAGGCAGGAACGAATGGGAGGGTGTTTATCGAGTTTCTGAGGAATGAATGATGTACGGCAATGAGTGTAAAACGTTAAGATCTAAATCAAGCATAAAGCAGAATCATATAATTTGATAATCCCAGCACCAGATGTCCATGTTGAGTAAAGGTATAAAATATCTTGCTTCACACTTCTACTTCTGGTATGACTTTATCGCAACTTCTAGGACGAGGCATTCCTTTACCCGATATGGACGAAAATAGCAGTGATTGTGAGAGCATATGTAGTCGGCAGCCGAATAATGTTGCTGCCTCTGCAAGAGTGGGGCGCAAACTCCCCCGCAAGGCTCACCGAAGCTTGATTAATTCCGCATTATCCATGAACTGCAATCAGTGTTTCTTATCGCTTATATTAACATTCAACAGCGGGTTTCTCAGAATTCCGTATTCTGACGCTGTGAGAGATCGTAAAAAAACAGTGCTCATTCCAGTAATTTAACGGGGTTTTCACACACTACGAGCAGCTGAGCTTTTATAGGCTCCTCAGTTACCACGATAACTTGAGAAAGGGCGAAGAGTTCAAATCCGGCAGGGGTGACTCAGAAGGGCAGAATTAGACAAAATGGATTCCTTGCCTTTGGGTGCCGTGTGGGGGGTATTTATCCTGACTACTGTGTTATGGTTTGTGCTCTCTCCTAATGAGGCATCGAAAAATACAGCCAACGCTGATGGAGGCACGGGACTGAGGATAAGTCAAGTTAGTAGCAAGATCATACATGCATAGGGGGCTGAGCATATCCAGCTAACAAGAAAATCTCAGCTCTACATCTATCCCATAAAATCTCTTCGTGGAATTGCTGTTTCTTCGGCCACCCTTACCAAGTTTGGCTTCGCCCAGGATAGGCAGTATCTTCTCCTGAAAGTGCTTCCAGATAATAAGGTGGAGACTATGCATGTCTCTCATGTGTCCCAGATGTGCCTGTTCCACACAGCCATCAAGGATAACAATATCATTATTAGCTATCACCCACCGAAGGGTTCATCCGAAAAAGCTCCCCCAGAACTCACGATACCCTTGAAACCAAACTGCAAGGATCTCAAGACGGTGGATGTGACAATGCATGGAAGCCCTAGTGTAGCATACAATATGGGTCCAAAGTGCAACGAATGGTTTTCCTCTATCTTTGGATATGAAGTCATCCTCGCCAACTGGGGCGGTAATGCTCGTTCTGTACTCGGCAACCTGCCCAATCGTCCAGCGAGCGAGGGTCCATCGTCGAAGTCGCCGCTGATGAAGGCTCTTGGTAATATTCCTCTGATTGGCTCTTTGCTGGGTGGACCGGAGGACGAATTCATTGCCTTCAACGACTGTGCGCCGTTCCTAGTCACCACAGAGGAATCCAAAGCTGCTGTCTCTACCAGGTTCGCACCTGGTGTGGAGATGGATATGAAACTGTTTCGGCCTAATATTGTCCTTACAGGCTCACCATCTGAATGGGATGAGGATTACTGGGGAGAATTGTCCATTACCAGTGCCGCATCGCCTGGAAACAAGGCCAAGATCATTCTCACTGCAAACTGTGCCAGGTGTGCCAGTTTGACTGTCGATTATGAGACGGGAAAGCACGGTACGGGGCCAACTGGCGATGCGCTGAAAGTGTTGATGAAGGATAGGCGAGTTGATCCGGGGAGTAAATGGAGCCCCATCTTTGGGAGGTACGGATTCTTGCGCACTGCGGATGACGGGAAGGTTCTGAATGTCGAAGACAAAGTGCTGGTGTCTAAAAGATTGAATCAAAGAACAATATTCCGTGAGTATTGCGTCCCTCCTATACGCATTATGGACAGAAGATTGCTGACCATATTGTTCAGATTGGCCAGGCCTTTCTACTGCTTGAGACATGAGACCATGTCGTTTAACCAGGATTTGAAAGAACAAGCTGAATTTCCTGACATTGTTTGCAACTAGTAAACTTGGGTAAAGTAATGTAAACTACATGACGTATGTATTGATTCAAAAATTGGACGTAGCTTAAAAGTAACACTGGAGCTACTCGATGCGGGACTCCATATTTTAACGTATGCAATGCTCGCGCTCCTATCTGTAACTCTGGATCACCTCTAGTCGTGCAAATCAATAAAACCATGCTAAGATACGAATTTTCTTAACCCACGGTGAACATGTTACCCTATTCTTAATTGAGGGACGATTCCCTTTCGAACTGATATGCAAAGCGTTGTTGATACCAAGCTACCCCGCCATTGAATGGGAATATGCGCACACGGCGCAAATTCACTACGCACACTCTATTGATACGATCACGACAGGTAGAGCATCATTATCGTCTTCTGCTTACAGCACCTCCCTGGCTCTGCCAAGAATATGCCAAGACCATACCCATTTTTCGCTACTTCACTTTCAGAAGCTTCAAACCAGCAAAGACTCCTAAAATTCTGGTTCTAGAATCTCTGGAATATCAGCACTAAGCGTGCGAGACGCCAGTACCTGCGCTACTGTCCCTAAAAGAACCAGTACACCGTTTCTTGGCCGGGAGAAGACTGGGAGCTGGGAAACCTTAGAATTGTCTCAATCCTACCTTTTGCAAGGATGCGTGCAGTAAGAGAGGTAGGGATATATACGACTTTGCAGGCCATACCATACACGTGGGTTTTCCTTAGGTGGAAATGCTCTACCAACGGTGCCAACATCTACAGTTGCGCCGAAGCTTGGAAACAGATCGCGGATTTGTCGACCAACACGTGTCGGCCACCATGTATGGAAGGGATCATCGAAGTGCATAGAATGGCCCAGCTGAGAGCTTCAAGCTGATTTTGGGAACCAGCTCCGTGAGGAGAGCGATAAACGTTTCCTGGCGACGGTAACGTAGCAAATCAGAGGTTGCTCGCTGCCTTGTCTTGCAAGCTAGGCCAAGTATATATATATTTCTTTGGCTCTCCGCAATTGTGTCTGTGTGCCTGTCGATCTTTCTGCTGGGCTGTCTCCAGAGTGGGCAAAATTATTAAGACTCAGAAGCTAAGAATTCATCGCCATGTTCTGGAAGAAGGCCCTCCCAGCTGTAGCCGCTCTTGCAGGCGTCGCGAAAGCTGTCATTCCCCGTGGTTCATCGCCAGAATACATTAACTATACTACTCTTACTGGCTTCTTTCTTCAAGATGACCCAGCGACTGACCCAAGCACCTTTGACTACGTAAGACAACTCACCTTTACTCTACACAGTGCGTCAATTGGGTTGCAGAATTAACTCTCGTAACAGACAGCCCACAATTTTGGCTTGATTGATCAGGTGTATTCCACCGATACCGCCGATATGGCAGGAAAGACCGCATGGCAGCGATTCGCAAACTATGTGTTTGAATTGAACAGATCCAGTGGTCGTTTCGTGCAATATAAGGTCATATGGTTTGGCCGCCATGGTGAAGGGTGGCACAACGCCGCTGAAACCTACTATGGCACACCCGCATGGAACGTATGTACTTGCTCCTTAGGAATCCCCTCCAGGGTGTCCAATTTTCTATTCATGGCCCAATGCTAATCTGTTTGCCTATAAACAGTGCTACTGGTCCATTCGTGATGGCAATGGAACTGCTGTCTGGGCTGATGCTCACCTTGATCCAGCCGGCGTCGAACAAGCCCAGGTCGCTGCTGACTTCTGGGCTAAAGAGATTAAAGAACAGAAGATTCACACTCCAGACAGCTATTACGTGTCCCCATTGACGCGTTGCTTAGAGACTGCAAACATCACTTTCAGCACTCTTGAGCTCCCTGATCGTCACCCCTTCGTCCCAACCGTCAAGGAGCTCCTCCGTGAGAGCATCAGTGGCCACACTTGTGATAGACGCAGCAACAAGACCTATATCCATGACAACTTCCCCACTTATGAGATTGAGGCAGGGTTCTCCGAAAATGATCTGTTGTGGCATCCCCTCGAGGGTGAGACTACCATCGATCAGGAGATCCGAAGCAAGATCGTCATGGATGATATCTTCTCGAGCGACAGCAACACTTGGATTTCCGTCACCAGTCACTCCGGAGAGATTGGTGCTATCCTGGACAGTAAGTGTCTCTTATCAATTATCAAAAAATGAAACTGGGCCGCAATCAGCTGACTTTCCTTTCTTCAACGTAGTTCTTGGACATCAGCCTTTCTCCCTCGTCACTGGTGCAGTTATTCCCGTTCTCGTCAAAGCGGAGACTATTAAAGGCACTGCAGCTCCAACTGCTACTCAAGCCTACACTCCTATCTCGACTTGCTCAACTCAGCCTCCTCTTCCTACCTCTACATAAGAGATTGAAATGTTGGCTTCTGAGCCTCGGTTATGTAAGGAGACAGTTCACGATTTATGAGCACAGTTAAGAATCTTGTCCCATCGTAATTCCGTGAAAGAATATATCGTCTACGCCGTGCCAGAACAATTTTGAGCCACCCTATGAACATTTCGCTAGTATTTTATCATGATCTAACAATTACCGTAGCCCATCAGCTTATATATACCATAATCTTGATCCCGTCAATGTAATGCGCCGCAATCGAGCCCCCATATTCTTGACGTTTTGAAGCTCATGCTCTCTCTACTTCCTTTGCATCTTAACGACGGCCCTTTTTCTAACTATTTCGCATAGTTCAATGCTTAGAAATCCGTGCTCTATCTGCCATTGATCGATTCTAATGCCGGCCCTGTTTCCCTAGTATGAATTCAAATGATCTAATGCAACCTCTTTAGTTCTTCAACTATATCTCTCAAATCCTCCACACTAGGTCCCAATCCCTTACAGATCTCTTCCTGTACCGTCTCATCTACATCAAGGAATCTCTCAATCAACTCCCCATCGACGAATCGGAATGGTTCGGTAGTCTCTCGTTCACTGTTCTTGTATGCTCGGTAGCCGTTGAATTCTATGTTTCCAGGAGTCTGTATTATTGACGCCATGCGGGTTTGTAATCGCATAAGCATGCCTTGAGAGGCTGCAGATATGGTGGAAAAAAGGTAGATTGAACCTTCGGTCTGTAGCATGGTAGTTAGCTTGGATTTTGTATGTATAAGGCTAAAGATGAGACTTACGGTAGCCAAAAACGCCTTTGGTATAACCAAGGCATTTGGACCTGTCTCCACCTCAAAGGTTCGAATTTTGTTTACCATCTCGCCAATATTTATCTCGCTCGTAACCTCGAGTCTCTTTCGGTCCTCCAGTGTAACGCCATCTTTATTTCGCCTTAATACTAGCAGGTTTCCATCAGCATCACTGGAGAGGTAAGATTCCTCCTCGACATTTGCTACAGCAGTGGTCCAAGCTGCTTGGTAGTGCCGGGCTACTTCTTGGAGCTTATCCTCGAGTCCGTCTTTGCCTTTGATGTATTCGACCAGGACGACAGATTTCATCAGGTCTCCGATCGCGATGATGTTACGGTTTATCGAAAGACTAATAGGACAGGTAGAAGCTCGATATGCTGCAAGCTTCGTGAGACTTCCTGAAGTAGAAGTGGTCTCCGTGTATTCGTATATGACAACTGTTTTCGTAAGTGCAGCAACTATCTTTCCATCCATAACCTCAAGGCATCTGCAAGCTCCTTTCAAGGGGTGCTCTGCAATCAGATAAGGACTCCTGTTGCTATCGACTCCGAAAACCAAAATTCGACCTTTGATATTTTGTCTTTCTGGATCCTGGCTCTCAAGAAAGCTTGTCCCGACAATGAACCTTTCCCCTAGTTCGTTATCATCGTGCTCGATCGGGAGTTCAGCGCAGAATAAACTCTCTACGAGCTCTTCACCATTCGAGGCGTCCAAGTAAAATGGTTTGCCAAGCTCACCAAATAGAACTTCATCGACAAGCCTGAAGCTGCTAGAGATAATCTCCTCGCCTCCAGAAAGCTCACGTTTAATGCAGCCTAAACCAAACACCCGTTCTTTCGCGGAATAGGCAATCCTTCGAACAGTTTCTCCTACATGGAGTTTCTGTACGTGTGTCCTTCTCTCACTGTCGATCTGAGATATCTTAATATTCTCCGAGGTGGATACGACAACAGTGTCAGGATATGCATCACTATCGAACGAGCATACAGTGGTAGCGCTTTCTGCTGTGACGGCAGAGTAAACAACTCTTCCTTCTGATCCATATATTAAGCTGGGGTGCTCGCAAGTCGCGAAGACATTGAAAAGACCTTCCTGCCGTGGCAATATTCGGAATTGTGCTTGCTGTGTACCCAAGACTACGCTCTTCCTCCCTGAGAGAGCGTAACAGGATTCATCAACGTTGAAACTTAGGACTATTCCGTCTTCCATAGCAACAAACAGTGTGGGACCAGACAGAGATGGAGGTAGTATTTGAGTGAGAGCGATGTCTCGAGGGACGGATGCACTATCCTTGCGACGCAGATCTTCGGAATGAATGACATGGAGGTCTTCGAGGCTCAGAATTGATATAGAGCCAGATTTCCAGAAGCCAACAATGCCAATCTTCTGAAGCCGGTCCGGCACATGAATACAGGAGATCTGATCCCCACTACTTAATTCCTGGCTCTTCACTTCTTTTAAGAGTTCCGCCACGCTCAGGGACACCAACACTCGGCCACCGGCAGATAGGAGGACATAGTCCTCATTCGCAGCTGCCGCGGTGATAATCTCCCCAATAGGCGGCGTCCATTGAGCTACCACACCGTCTGGACCTACCAATTGTGCCGAGGCCGTTGTGACTTGCAATATTCTATCCCGAGACAGATTTGTAGCAAGAAGCGTCTCTGTATTCTGAACAAGGCCATAATAATCCTCCACTTCTTCAATATCTCCCTGGGAATCAAATGTGAATATGCGAGATTCAGTGAGCGTGGAAACAAGAAGAGTATCATGGGCTGCCTGAGACTCTTTACTCGTATGTAGAGCGAACAGTCCCCGAACACCCTCTATATCTGCCAGAATCCCTACATCTTCGAGACCAACACCGCTCCTTACGCTTCTCAAACTTCCTTGCTGGTAAGCTCCGCTACCTGTTACCAATCGGGCCTGCCCTGAGGAATATTCGTTTGTCGTCGTTTCGCCTTCGCGCCCGCCCATATCCATCACAGCGAAATCCATGACAGGAGCAATGCTTGGTATAGTCTGAATAACTGTTATCGTTGGATCTGACTGATCTTCAAGATCCAATCTGATTATTTGCGAGTCTCCTTGATGAGAAGCCACAAATACAATTCCATATCCTAAGTACACTAAAACCTTCGCCGTGGATGTACGTCCGATCTTTTGAACCTCCATACCTGTCACTACAGCACCATCAACAAGTATTGTGAGGAGATGTAAGTAACCATAATCGTCTGCCAGCAGATAATGTAAGTTGTCGATTTGCTCCCAGGTAGTAAAGATGGTGGCCTCCGTAAGAGCATACTCCACAATGGCTTTGCTCTCATCGTCCAGATATGTCATTCTAGTTTCACCGACAATGATGATGCCTCCGAGCTGTGCCTTTGGCGTGGTAGCGTTCCTGACAATATACCGTTTCTGATCACCGTCACCTGTAGGGACCGGTATCAAATGCGATGCGCCAAGATCCAGGTCCTCGAGATCATTTTCACGATCTTTAGTGGGATCAAACTGACTAAACTGGCCTTTCTCATCCACCAGCCGATATGTCGCTAATCGGACTTTATCCTTCCCATCCACATATAGCAGCGCGAGTTTCGGCCTATTGATTTCTGTCGGAATGAATGCGCTCGACCGCACGAAGAACTCGGTAATCCGAGCTTGCGAAGGAACATCTAAATATGCCGGGTGACCTTTTCGTGGTTTGATAACCTTGACCAGATTGAGGATGCCCTCAAATAATTCCAAGACCAAATACTGGCCCTTTGGGTCAACTATACATCTGTCCTGGCTTTGAGCTTCTCTCATATGCCGCTCTGAAACGTCCACAAACGACTGTTCTGTGTCTAGTTGCTGTGTTTCGGGATTCCAAGACACAGTGAAGTATTGAAATCGCTGCGTTCCTATGAAAAGATGATCCGTTGGTGAGCCATGGGGACGGATCTTCTGTAGCATCGACACGCGACCATGAATAGCCCTAGAAAAGGCCATGTTCAGGCCCTCCGGGGAAAGCTTCCATATCTCCAACCTGTTCGCTTTACTGCAATGAAGACAGTTAGTAGTTGCAAATGTCAATGGTCGGCTTGCAGGAGCTTACGCCAACACAAGACATTCTTCGTCAGGATCGAGAAGGTTGAGCTTGAGAGCATGTCGAACACTGCTTGGTCGATGTATGGGAGCTAGGTACGCCATATTGACCTTGCGAGGACGTGTCAGAACACAGATCGGAACTGTTGTCAGACTATGACGGGGTTCCTCAAGGCATATGGTTTAGCCCTCTGGGAATAATTCGTGAGGTATGTAAGCTGTAGAGTTAATCCGAGCTCGACGAACTTTATCTTATCGGACGTCGGATTTAAGGTGGGGGAATGTGGAGTCACTTGGCAAAGGTACATCCTTTTGATCTAATCAGGTAAAAGAGCTAGCTTATTTCCTTGTACGGAAATGATTCCACATCTGTCACTCATAAATCAAATTATTTAGTTCACAGCCTGAAAGAGTGCTTTCTATGATCTCCATACTCTTCGACGCATATTTTATTCTATTCATAACGATTTTATGCGGGTATCTATAAACACCACCCAATGCAAGTTGATTGAGAAATTTTCAAGGAAAATCAAGGATTATTAATCCTCTTTCGGAGATCATTAAGGTAAAGTATCAGAACTGTCACTCTCATCATCAGCTGCTATTCCCTTACCCTTACGATCCTCCAATTCCCTCTCCGCGTTGCTCCGTGAGAGCTTTGCAGCATCCAAAGGTGCACTAATAGCATCCATATACCGGGCATCTCCAAATCCGCTTCTAAGCCTTGGTACTTTGCTCAGAGAGTCTTCCTGAGCCGCCTTATCATCACCCTGCCCAATGAAGAGGTGCTCGTGAAAGACCTCCCATGCTTCTGCACTATTCTCATCCACGAAACGTAATCTCTTCCACTCCTCAGCTTGAGCGGTTGATATGCGTGTTGCTATATTATCAACTGTGTCTTCCTCTCCATCTGCCGTCGACTTGACAGTCATGTGGATAGCGCGGGCTTCCGAAGGTCGAGCGGCGGTAGCGTTTGGGTCGCGTGGTCGACCTAATCGCTCTTGTTCTGCTTGGGCATCGAGATGGTGAAATTGAGGCCTCATTTGGACAATGTTATCGACAGGAGTAAGGTGGAGCTGATCTTTAGCATAAAGGTTAGCAGTCACATCCTGAGAAGACAAATTGAGAGCAAAAGTAGTAAAATGACCAAATGAAGCTAAGGACTTACTATTCCTGAATGCACCGATCATATACTGAGGTGTAGTGTCTTCAACTGCAACCATCTGACCCCCCAGCGTCTGCCTGACTAAAACTTGTTCTCTTTGAACAGCACCAGCGTAATCTTCCAACAACCTCTCTTGGAGTGCGATATCATCGACCTCTCCTCGCCCTCTACCTCTCCCTGATGGCTGAGCAGCACCGATGCCAAAGCCGCCAGGCAATCCATAACTTCCACCACCCTTGGCCATCTGACTTTTCCGCATCGATTCACCCCACTTGATACCCTTCTCTCTGTCGTAGTTTCTCCAAGGATCAATTGGAACCTCCATCTCGACCATTCCGGCTTTGGGCTTTATGCGTAACTTGTAAGGTTTGGACTGTAATGCGGCAGAGTAGGGTTGTTTGGAGTCACGGTTGGGGAATTGGAGGATATAAATTTGTCGGTTCGCAGAAATGTGTGGTTTTATGTAGACATCGTAGGTTGCCTTGATAGGATCTGAATCTGGCTGCTCTTCCTGTGTATTCGCCATGGTAAAACTACAGAGATGGGGGGATATTGACCAGTGACGCGGGAGTTGCACCAGGGTGAATGATGTGAGAATAGAGAGGGAGTGAAGCTCTCGAGCTCTGGCGACGGTAATCCTTGACTGTTTCTGCAAAAAGACCTGAAGATTTATCGCGAGAGCCTTATCGATTATGCGGGCCCGAATTTGGCGTGGTGCAGCGTTAGCGAGGTACCGTTTTCGGCGGAGGGCGAATCAATGCACCGCCACCTTTCCACGTAAGTTACTGGTATGACGCAGGGTGCGACACTTCGCTGGGAGCACATCAGGCGACACCCAGAGCCGACCATATCTGCCTTCAGCTCATTCGCCCTCCTTCTCTCTACTTCGTACCCGAAAGCCCTCATCAACAAAGCAACGCCTTTCCTCTTCACAAGGCATAGATTCGATTGTGTATCACTCGAAGAGCATAGCAGCGTCCTCCGCACCAGCAATGTGCACCTCGGATATCTTCCTCGGGCTCCTAGCCATTCTTTTCCCCCCACTTGCTGGTATGTCTAATCTCTCCCTCTTCAGCCCGAGGCTTCCATTCAATTTCGCAACTCGCTTGGAGGACAAAATTACATCTGATTCTATCCGTGAATGGTCACTAATATCTTGCCAGTGTGGGTGAAGTCTGGCATCTGCTCTGCCGATTCGCTCATCAACATCCTCCTCTGCATGCTAGGCTACATCCCAGGCCTGCTTCATGCGTGGTACATCATTGCCAAAAACCCAGATCCCGAATACCAACCCATATCGCAAGACTCTGAGTCCGGTCGGATAACGTATATTATCGTGCATAGCCCAGATGGATCACAACGACAGGTGCCTTCGAACTCTCACGCCGCTGGCAGCCAGGGCTACGGAACCACCGCCCCGATGGCACCTCCAGTGCATCAGCAAGCAAATGGAACGTGGAGCAATAGTCCTGCGCCAGCGGGAGAGGGAAGCAGTTCCAATCCGCCACCGCCCACGTACGCGGATGCTGTAAAGGGAGACCATAAGATTCAATCGAGGGATTAAAAAAATGGACGTTCGAATGGAGATACCATGGGGAACAGAAGATACCCATACCACAATTAATCAAGGGAGTTGTATGTGTTGAGAGACGATTACGATGGGTCATTAATTCTCAAGGATGGGCGCCGTGGCTTTAAGTTTTGTTTTACGGATGTACCTTTTATGATGGCAAGCACCGGCACTGGCGCTCGTGAGGTTTCCTGCTAAATAATTTCAAACTCTATAATTTAGCTGAATTTTCATACCTTTTTTAAATCAATGCACAATCTAATATAAACCCGTTCCGGTTAATATTTCTATTTTTTGTTTATTATTTTGCTTCTAATTACCCTACTAAATTCATGATAGGCTCCGGCCAAGGACCCCAAATCATTGGTCTGTCTGTCACTCTGGTGTTGAGGGGTGCTAGGAGCTTAATTTTCCTCCGTTTCTCATCAACTTCTGCTACGTAAACAAATCCCATTATGCAGGCGTCCCGGATTGCATCCTGTGGATCCAGGACTGAAGCATACATGACCGCCAGAATGCAGTGCAGCATCATAGCGGAAGGCTCGACCTTTTCATAAAGATCTTGATTATCTTCCTCCTCGCCTCCTGGAAGGAAAGACGACAGAACCGAGTGTTCTAGTACTCGTCATCAGAAATACGCAACTTGGATATTTGCAAACCGGAGATAGGGTGCTCACCTTCACGAACTTTATAGACAGTTAGAGCGTCAAAGTCTACCTGCTGAGTATGAGGACTCAAAGTTCTTCTAGGATCTCCGAAGAAATATTCCTTAATCGAAGCCTCTCGGCTCTGCTGCATGTATTCATCATCCCTGTCCACGCAGCCGCCTGACTTGTCCAGTTTCACTATCGTGACCTCCTCTCCGTTCGTAGTCTTGTGGTTGGAAAATCGGCGGATCATCTCACTGTGCAAACGCTCTGACCCAAGGACAAGAATAATATTGACTACATATCTCAGATAAGCATTTTGGCATGACAATTCTTACAACGATTCCCATACCTGAAAACTCAGACACAATATGTGAGATTAAGTCATAGGCTCCTTTCCCTTGACTTATCACGCCTGGTGTATCAATAATGAGCCCTGTATCTCGAATCGCTGGATCATCTGCCAATCGACTGGTAACCGCCAGTGCCATCCTCGTCAGCACCGGTTTGAAGATCTTCGTATTGTCCTCAGGACTAGGTAAGCCATAGAAGTAGCACAGCGGCAATTTCACAGGCACGGGACTGGGTCCGCTCGTGGGGCTGCTCCCCCAACCTTCTTCTACATCTAGAATCGACGCAAACGGCACCGCCGTCAAGCTTCCGGGAATAGAAAGCAAGCCTTCCCTAGTATCCGTATTGACCACCATGGGCTGCCGACCCATTCGAATCGCATATGCCGCCAGCAGCTTCACAAGACTCGTCTTTCCCGCGTTCGTGGGGCCGATGACTAGAACTCGAGGTCCCTCTCGCTTTGCGCTGCTGGCTTGCTGCCGCAGGTTCTCCAGCGCGAAGTGTGTATTTACGTAGGATACCATGGGCGTTTCCTCCGCCGTGTACTCCTCACACGCGCCGGATACTTCAAGACGGCAGCCATGCCAGGTGTATATGGCGGCTTTGGTGCCGCGGAAGGTGTAGGTGTGGTTGAGGGCGAGCTCTGTACCAAAGATTTCAGCTGTTCCTGAGAGGACCTGAGAGGCACAAAAGTGAAAAACCAATGTCAGTCTTGGGGTTGATTTCTAGTGCCTGTAAAAAGCACAGATAGGATTGGAGTGGAGTCTAATCACCTTGACTTCAATGTCTTGTCCAACTGGGACTTCGAACCTCCATTCTGAGTTGGCTTGGATCTCGTGAGTGGTGGTTTGTTTGGCTATCGATGGAGCTGCGAAGGAAGCCTGGGTGGAGTCACACAATTTGTTAGCAAACAGACGGTCAACAAGCGACAAATATACTGGTTCTTGGGATATGGCTTTGCATACTGTATTTGCAGCCTGACCCAGTCCTGGGATTGACATAGCTCGTTATCGATTTGTGTGGAGCAATCTGGAGCTTCTGAGGCTCATCGTAGAGATTGTAGCTGTGGCTTGACGGAAGCGGGCCGTGGGGCTGGGAGCTTCTTCCCTCAGCCTTGTTTGCCCGTGCATGGGAGAACTGCACCCCCCTTCTCGGAAAGGCTAAGCTTAAACGTTGGCTACCTGGCACTCCACGAGGTCCAGACTGCGATTATCCCGATAGCTCACGTGGCCATCTATCGCACAAGTGGAGGTTATATGGGATATTAAAGTTGCATGCGTGTTACTGATGTTGTAAATTGTGGAGATCTGGCAGACTGCAAGGTGACGGGAGAGAGTCAAACCCTACATTTCCGCCTTTATCTAGCTGCCGTAACATAACAGATTTCTCAAGGAGGCTGAGATATGCAAAATGTATACGCTACTACATGCAAGATGAGTTGGTATAGCGCGGAAAGGGTAAGAATATAATCAGCTCGTAATATTGCTCAGCTGCTCTCCTCTAGTTACCAATACGTTGTTGGTGGCGCGGGCTGACCACGTCCTATGACAAAGGCGCTGCGGCCCAACCTACGACCTCGACAAGTAGTCAAAGCAAGATGATCAAGTTTAAGAAGCCTACGAGAAAAGAATACTCCAAATCAGATGGCAGAGCAAGAATAAAGTTACGACAAAGGAAAGTTTGCAAGAGGCTGCGATATGTGGAGAGTTTTTCTTCTATGGTGCTCCAAATAGGAGAATGGTATCTAAATATAATGCCTGACCCATGCATGAAATATTGAACCTGCTAAATGAGAGGAAATGAACTCATGATCCGCCCAAAGACTCCAGAATATTCGCAACGCTCCGTACTCCAAGCAAGGAGTTCTCATCCGGTCCTTGTCCCGGGGTCCAGAAGGCGTGCGCAAAGTCAATCACCTTGACCGTGTAAATTTTCGGCATCGAAGACCCTTCCAGGTCATCATCGTCGTCTGACTGATCGCTCTCCCCGTCTACGTTGGGTAGTGTCGCAGGGGACCGGCTTGCTTCCTCCATAGCTGAACGCAGCGCCACACCGTCGCCTTCGAAAACAAAGAGGAGGCTGGCGGAGAACATGCGGCTCTCCTGCTCCTCGAGGACCTTCTGTATCCTTCTCAGGTCCGAGTGAAATGCCTGGGAAACCAGTCTCCCCAGTTCGTCGTCAACCCCTGCCGACTCGTTGAAAATGAAATTCCTGAATGCTTCATGTACATTATCCTTGTTCAAATCAAACCGGCCGTAATTTTTGTCGTATATCTTGTATCCTTCCTCATCTAGCCCGAGTTTACCCACCGCGTCGGGACCTTGCCATACCCTCATGCCCGCTATGCGGAATCCCAGGTCCTTATGCGTCGTTTCCGCCGTCACCTTGTCGAAGCGCTGCTTCTTCTCGGGCAGCGCATCGTCAGCCCACAGGCGCACGCCCAGCTTCACGTCGAGTATGTTCGGCCGCACAAATCCATGCGCAGCGTTCTCGAGCACGACGGCCAGATTCGTGGTGATGCGCTTGGTGGTGTTGACTGGTACAACTACTTCTGGGATGCTATGCTTGGCAATCAGTGCGGCGCCTTTCTCCTCCAGGGCCGCGGCATTGTGTTGGTCGCCGAGTTCCAGCGTCCCTAAGAAGGTGGGCATGAGCTCGGCGAAATTGGGGTAGGAGGCCACTGAAGTCTCATAGAAATCGACCTCGGCGCGTGTGCAGGGCTTGATAAAGAGCTCGCCGTCAACATCGCTGAGGGTTCCCTCACTATTGGTGGCAACAGTCAGCGCTTCTGGAGCAGGAGCTTCGAGGAGGGATGTGCAGGCGCAAGAACGGAAGAAAGAAGAGATGTACTCACTGGCCGGCTACCGCATAGTTGTATTCTATCAAGTCCTCGTGGCTGGGCAGTTGTTTAGCCGTCATCTTGACCTGATTGTCGTTGGGCTACGGGTCTATCATGGTGGGGGGGCAAGCACGGCAATGATATATGGAAATTGCAAGACGCGACGCAAATTGCACCGAGCCGTGAAGCCAGGCGCAAAGGAGTGAAATTCAGAAGCCGGCTGAGTGGGAGGGAGGGAAAAAGAAAAGGCTGAGTAGTAGATGATGCAGGCGGAAGGATTTCTTAGGACCGGGGCCAGGACGTCAAGCGCCGTAGGTTTTGGTGAAGATGCTACTGACA
This sequence comes from Scytalidium sp. 3C, assembly GCA_000743665.3. Taxonomy (NCBI): domain Eukaryota; kingdom Fungi; phylum Ascomycota; class Leotiomycetes; genus Scytalidium; species Scytalidium sp. 3C. The sequence continues at coordinate 6,282 of JMRO03000125.1, read as the reverse complement.
CACGAGCCCACGCACGCGGTCCGAGTGGCTGGCAGAGGCCTGAGTGCGCACCGTCGGTGCTGGCGTCTAGCGGTGTCCCCTGTGGCTCTCGTGGCCTCTACCGTAGCCGGGGGTTGATCTCCTAGTGGGCTTCAGGAGTCGAAGGGGTGAGCTGCTCAGGGGTTGCGCACGCCGACAAGACCGATTCCGTCTGCCACGGCCTCCACGCCCCCCTCGGCCCTGGACTGGAAGGTATTTCTCGTGGTCTGCGCATGCGACCACACGGCATTATTGCACGCCCGTGACGTTCTCGTCCGTAAGCTCGGGACTTGGGGGCGGTCAGCAATTGGGATTCGGATGCTGATGCTGCATGAACATGAAAACGGTCTTTCTCAGCCACTGCCACATTTTCTTCAAGTGCTAGGCATTCTCACGGGCTCTTCCTTTCTCTCCCGCTTTTGCTCAGTTCACCAGAACCCCGCATCGAGCAGTTCTCACTGATTCTTTCAGTTTCCCGATGTGTGCATGCCTGAAATCATGCATCATGACTCGCTGCCTCATGATGTGCGTGTGCTTCTCGCGCTCCGGTAGAAACAAGGTGAGACATCGCGCGCCCTGGTGATTTGCGTGGTGAACGAGTGAGAACAGGGCATGCGAACATGAAGCAGTGAGTCGCAGGGCCAACGGCGACAGATCAACTGGTAGCCAACCGTCCGCATACGAGGCGCCAATGGACTTTCCGAAAGAGAATGCTCGCCGGAATACACAGGTGGGTTTTGTCGTTGCCACCAAACATCTTCCCACCGTCTTCTTAATGATCGCTAAGCCTTATTACTTTGCGCATTTTAAATAAATTCCCAAATCACTTCTCTCGGACGGCTCGACTATCACATGCTTCTTCATTTGGTTCTCTGGCATGGCCCTTCATTTCCTTTTCCTCTTGTTCAGTTATAGGCATCTCTCAAAGCGGTGAGGCGGCTGCTCCTTCTCTCTACCAGCCCAGCCGCCTCTTCTCTTCTATCAGGAGGGTAAGTAGTTTCTGCTCAATCAATATGATTGGGCCGGGGAATACATGGAAAAAGCGATCCATGGACATTACCTCTGTATGCCATTCAAGAATGTTACGTAGTTACCTGCTACCTAGAAGAGGCAAACTGCATACATTGTGGCAAGCACTGCCTCAAGCGGCACGAACCGTTTGTCCAGCAACCCAGGAGCAAACAAAAATTACTGGAGCCAAGTGAAGAACCAAGAACGGACCGACTAGCCGGGACTGGACGGCCATTTCCTTTTTTCTTTGGTTGCTGTAGGTCATGATAAGCTCTGCATGTGAAGGTGTTTTCATAGCAACCGAATCACAATGAGAGCTACCCATTTCTCTCCTCTTCTCTGTTTACACCTTTGCCGAAGGAGCGCAAACGAAGGCAGAGTTCTATTATTTGAACTTCACTATCTAGGAGTTAGGGTATTTTGTGGTTAGCGATAGTTTCGGGTGTCCGTTGAGAGCACGCTTTCCTCTTTTGATTGTTTCTATAATGGGGGACGTAGACAACCCGAAATTCACCTTCCCTTTCAAAAACTTAACATGGCATTCTTTGGTTCTTGGTGAATACTCTTTTGATTCTCCTCACTGTCACGATAGTGTCATCAATAGTTCTAGACCTGCTGCTAGCATCTCTAGTGTCAAGCTGCTTTCCTTACACAGCCCCTCGGCCCCGCGTCTTGCCAAAGGTGAATATGCTCCCCAAACGGCAATGTTGTTTCGAAGCCCCCACAATCTTCAACGGAGCTTCTTACCACATTGATAAACAAGTATACGAATTCCTTCGCGCTAACATTAACCAGCCTCCACAAGTCCAACCATGTCTCGACATGCAGATGAGTTGTCCCGCGCTCTAAGCAATATCAACCTGCACACCCTTGCTGAGGATATTGAGAGGAGAGTGGATGTCCGCCAACCGTACGCCCGAGAGGAGTTGCTAAGCCTCCGGCAAGTAACACTGAGCGATGACACTGAGAATGGCCATGGACTGACAACTGATGGCTTTATGTCTCCTGATTCTCTCACTGTTCCTCCTCCTACACCAGATCATCCACCATCCCCGATCCGCAAAAGACGCAATAGTTCTAGTCTAGCCTCGCCCCCAACTCGTTGTACATCCCCAGTTCGCTTTGTAGATGGCGGTGCTGACGAGATGGCGGAAACGAGTGCTGATGGATCGAAGGCTGCTCGGGAGGGTTCTGAAGTGAATGAGGATGGCGGCCCTAGTGTTGGAGATAAGAAAAAGAGGAAGAAGAGGAAGAAGAGTAGTGGAAAGAATCGATTGCCACCAGCAACTGGCTTCGAAGGTAGCCCACTCCACAATGATATATCAAAAGTCAATGCTCAATTTCTGACTTTAAGCAGAATTCTATGCCGATCCTCCTATGACTCCAGGAGATTACTCTGAGGAAAGAGAGTATTACACCACGTAAGCTATCACTTCTTATATATCATAACGTTATTAACTTATGATACAGTGATATACCGTTCTATAAGTATGTTCCGGAGGCCTAGCCCAGGAATTGCCTACTGATAACTTTGCAAATAGGCGCATTCAGACTTGCATACAGCGTTACAGAGGCAAGCGAAAGCTTGATGCTTTCCGGGCTAATGTTTTTACAAAATACCTCACTCTTGGCGGATTGGAATCCAGTAACAGCAAAGCTTTCGGGGGAGGCATTGATCAGGATATGATTGAAAACTCTACCGCAAATGAGATCCTCGAGATGCAGGCCACAGACTATATCCGTGCTGGAGCCAACAATATCAGGTATTATGATCCAACTGACGCAGAGCACTGGGTTGTCGATTTTGAAGGCGTTGTTAAGGGATTCCTGTAAGGGGTCAAAATGTCCTAACATTCCGCTTCACCATTGCTAAATTGTAACAGCTCTCATACTGGCCCACGCTACATCGATATGACAAACAAGAAAGCTATTAAAGATGTCTGTGGAGTCATTCGAAATTTTCTCAATTATGTCCTTAAACATAATGTCTGTCCTGAATATGAGGACGATGTTAATGCAGCACGTGGAGTGTGCGATCTTGCAGAACAAGAGCTCGGGACTCTAGTAGATCTCAGCAGCCTCATTCCGGGAGACTTCAACAAAGCCATATCTATGATATATGGGGGTCGTTACGCAAGCCTATTCAGCTCCGATAATACAGACTTGAATGACATCGATTTGAATCATTCAGCTAAAATTAACGTTGGAATCAGCGTTCGCGACGCCGTACGGATCTTTCAAACGGGAATTGTCCTGGCCGGTTCGGAAGAGTTATATGAGAGAGCATCCAAAGAGGACATCGAAATAACTAAAACTGAAGTAAAATATTTCGAGGTTGCTTCCATCGAAAGACCAGACCAGAACACTACTGACGAATTTGGCCGTGTCAAAGATGTTAACGGAGAACCCGGAAAAATCAGAGCGCTCGGTAAACTGAAAGTCAGAGCATGGGAAGACCCATGCCTTGAGCCGGAAGATGTAACGGACGAAGAGGCTGAGCCAGAATTGGACACTACAATAATTGAGGAATTTCTGCTGGAGGATAATATCCTGGCGCAGTGCTTCGTGGGAATGAAGATGCAGATCGTCGTTGGCGAACTGAATATCGGGCTTAAGTTTATCGATAGCTTCATGGACATCTACCCCAGCTTCCTTGTTGTTCTACCGAATGACAAGATGTTCTACTGGAAAGATCCGGGTAAGTAAACCTCTGCCACGTTCTGAGCTTGGAGCAAGCCTAATATCCCTTGATCATAGTTCCAAATACTCGACCGCCTCCCACTGATGAGGACCCAGAAGTAGAGGAACGGGCTTTTAACAACAGCATGATGGATGATTAGAGCACGGAGATTCACAGTCGTAGCTGAGAGGGGTATAGTGATATCAGCAGTCCTTTGCATGCTTTATGGAATTCCAACCAAAACTGGAAACGCTTCTGTCTTTCTACTAGCTGAGCATTCTCTTAAGTTAGCGCCTCGAATTCCATCGAATACTTAATTAAAGCGCAAATAGTAATTAGACTCTTCACCATTCATAAGGGTGCCGCCTTGTGTTCCAGTTATGCATGCGCTTCTCCAGCTTCATGCACCGTTTTTGGCCAGCGGTAATTTCAAACATGTAGTTACAGAGCAACGACGGATAAGTGCATATGCGAACCTTGCAAAGTTCATTTGAATAACTGCCGATTCATGCAGAAACCGCATATCTACCAACGGATCAAACTTACCGTCGGATACTTTATCGCCGCTATCTGGGAGTGTAGATAGCCGTCGTAGAGGTACCGGCGTGCCGCATAATATTAATTCCACACCACCTCCGGTTTCGCAGTGAGGGGCAGCCAAGACGTCATAAACAATCATCCAATCAACACGCCGACTACCGAAGCTTTGCGTACCTCCACACCCTCCTATTATTAACACCAGAAGCAGAGCTTATTATACATAGCTCCGATAGCTCTGATAGCTCATACGATCTATCCATTCTTCGTCATTTGTTCTCCACCCACCTTTTATATTCACCCCGCTGTATACATTTATATATGTCTTTGAGGCTTACCCCACTCCTTCGCACCGTCAGACCTATTGCTCTTGGCACATCTGCTCCTGCTTCTGCGTTCACTTCGAGGTCGACTTCAGTTGCTCCCAATCTACGACTAGCACAGCTTAATTCGCAATTCCAAGCACCAATCCGGCGCACCATGGCCACCTCAATCCCCAAGACCATGAAGGGGGTGATCATTGAGAAGAACGGCGGAGTTGAAGTCTTGCAGTATAAAACGGATCTCCCGGTGCCAGAACCTGGGGAGGGCCAGATCTTAGTGAAGAATGACTTTATGGGTATTAACTATATCGACACGTGAGTAGCCTCACTTCGTAAATTGGTTTATATCCTTTCTTTCCATGCCCATACCAAGCTCAGAGCACGTCAATGGTCCATAATATGCAGAAGGGAAAGACTCACGAGCTGATGTTTGGTTCAACGTAGATACTTCCGTACCGGCCTCTATCCCGCCCCTCACATGCCTCTCATTCTTGGCCGCGAAGGCGAAGGCCACGTCGTGGCTCTTGGACCGAGCAAGTCTGACTTCAAGGTCTCTGATCGTGTCGTCTACCTCGCGCCCAATGGCGGTTACGCTGAGTATACTCTTGCGCCAGTCGGCCAAACAGCCCATGTCCCGGATGGCATCCCCCAAGGAACCGCGGCTGCGGCTTTGCTCCAGGGTCTCACGGCCCTGACTCTCATCACGGAGGCTTACCATGTCAAGAAGGGCGATTGGATTCTTGTCCAAGCTGCGGCAGGTGGTGTTGGTCTCTGGCTGTGCCAGTTGCTCAAAGCCGTTGGAGCCAGAGTCATTGGAACGGCCAGCACAGAAGCCAAGATCAAGCTGGCAAAGGAGAACGGAGCCGAGTTCATGATTAACTACAACGCTGGCGGCGACGAGGGCGATGTTGTCAAGAAAGTGAAGGAGCTGACGGGTGGAGCCGGTGTTGCAGCCGTGTTTGACGGTGTAGGCAAGGATACATTTGAGACCGATTTGGAAATCCTGGCTCGAAAGGGAACATTGGCTAGTTTTGGAAACGCAGTACGTCTCCCACCCACCCAATCTTAACTTGCCCACACTTCCGCTCCCCAAGCTCCAAGTGATCATAGCTAACCATGGAACACAATTCTTCCACTACAGTCTGGCACGGTCCCTCCATTCACAATTAATCGCCTCTCAGCGAAGAACCTTAAGCTCCTAAGACCCATGCTGTTCGGTTACATCGCTACACGGGAGGAATTCGAGCAGCATACGGCTGAGCTTTTCCGTGTGATCATCCAAGATAAGATCAATGTCCGCGTGCATGAGACTTACCCTCTCCAGGACGTTGCGCGTGCACATGGTGACTTGGAAGGGAGGAAGACAACTGGCAAGCTCCTGCTGAAGCCATAGGTTAACCTCGAGGAAGGCAATGCCCTTGGGGGACGAGGTTCTATAGAGGACGAGTAATGTTACATGACAATGTATTGATTTAAAATAGATTGACCCCAAGCGACATGCGGGACATATTTCACGCTGTGTATTCTATTTGAAGTAACTAACCCGGGAATTTACTCTTGTGTATTGCGAATTTCTTTTCAATAAGTCCAGCTCTATGACAATCACGTCTCAGGTATCCCAAAACATGTTCCAAACGGATTCTATCAAGCAACTACGATAAGTTCGTATGCATCGATTAGCGAAGCAAAACTAGCCGTATACCTTCCCCCACA